>JBBMJZ010413095.1:2644920-2658541 GCA_037833815.1 Zingiber zerumbet
CGGGGCACTAGGAATGTGGCCTAGTAGTTTTATTACAGCCCATGGCATTAGCCCAGGAATGGCAAATCAGTAACCCAGAGAAGGCTACTACGGAAATGAATCAAACCTGGTTTAATAAATATAAATTTAATTAAATAAATAAATTTAAACATATGTATTCGCTCTTTAATATTCATGGTAAATTATTTATGAATAATATTCATAAACAACATTTATGAATCATATTTATCAATAAAATTCTCATGATAAATAAATAAATAATTTTTTTAAATAAATAAATAATTTTATATTATCAAACTTAATAACCAATCAAATAAATTTAAAATTATAAAAAAATTTAAACAATCAAATAAATTTTATCTGTGAGTTTGATAATATCTAAATGAATCAAGCTCAAGTTAAATTTGAACGAACCTCAAGTCAAACTTAAACCAAGCTCAAGTTGATAAAAAAGAAACAAAGTTGAACAACTATTTCAACAATTTAATTTATTATGTTTGACTTAGTGTAACTCAGTTACTAAAACTTAATTTTGATTTAGTTCATTTACACTTCTAACTATAATGGGTCATCTAAAGCCCAACAACACCCACTAAGCACTAATTATAGTAAAAATTGATTATACTATCTCATCCCCAAGTTATATGAAAGAAGATAAATTACGAATCAACTTATAACCGACCACCAAAACTAATCATTAATCGTATAACCAATACCCACAGTCATAAGCTTAGGAATTCATTAGTCTATTGAAATTGTTTACAAGCTTTACCGGTCTCATTAGGCCGTGATTCACTTACTATCAAAAATGAACTCAACCCATCATCTGGATCCGAGTAGACTCAGAAAATATCGGTTGAGGTTGGGAGTTTTTGGGTTTGGGTCGGATTTGGATCGAAGTTTTTTTAGGTTGATTTAGGTTCAGGTCAAGTTAGATTCGAATTGACCCAAATTGACCGGAAGTTAAGATTTTGAGAAATTTTAGAATTAAATTAAATTTATTTTAAAAATTAAGATGTTTTAGTACATAAATAGTAAATGTTTTGTATATTAATAATAAAATATTAAAATAAAAATAAAAAATTATCGAAAAATAATAAAAAAATTAAGTCAACTGAATTATTCCAGTTGGTCAGATTATCCAGTTCATATTTTATTTTATTTTTGTTAATAACCGATTTCAAGCCAACCCGAATTCATTTAACACTCTCACCTTTGGTTTTTACCCGATTTGAATCTTTCTATTAAATTTTTTTACGGGCCCAGCCTGATCAATTTCAGTATTTGTATATTTTGTCTCGCTTTCAATCTCAAGACGCCAACTGACTGGGAAAGGCTAGAAGAAATCTCAAAAAAAAACCCCAAAAAAAAATGGAAAAGGAAAAAAAAAAGGAACCCAAGGATGCATTACACATCAAAAGAAAGCCTGACAGACGGTCTACTTGCACCTGGTGATATAACAGTCGACCATTACCAAATCCAACCCTAAAAGAGGAAACAAATCAAACAATACTTATAACCTAGTCTCACAAGACAATCAACCTAGTTCAGGACAATAGAAAGCATCAAGACTATTTGTATATACTCAACTCATAAACAAGCTCACGTCTTTTAACTTTGCGCCGCAATTTCCTCATGTCCGACAACAAGCTCAGCTACTTCAGCAACTGTTTTATCTTCCTCAAATTGGTCATTGGCGCCAGGAGTTGCTATCTCAATTGCGATGCTGCTGGTTTCAGCTTTGAAATTCTGTATTGTGGGCTTTTGATTTGAAGGTTTTGTAACCGAGTCAGATGATTTTGCATTGGGCTTAGCTGTTTTAGAATTTTGTGAGGGAATCTTGGAAATCGTCTTCTGGTTTGGGTTGTTTGAAGTAAGCGATTTCCCCTTGATGCCTGTGGCCTCACCACTACCTTGATTCAGTTTGTTTGCGCTAATGGTTACACAGGAGTTCTCACTTGAATTACCAGCTTGAGATGTAGTGACAATTGACTTGCGACGCCCAAGTTTTGGTGACCTAGGGCGTGTGATCGGGATCTGTAAAATGAACAAAGAATTAGCATCAATATGAATTCATAAATTATCAAATCTTAATATGTAGTGCATCAAATGGATGGAGTTAGCTTCAGTAAGTTTGTGCACAAGGAAAGCAAAAGGGATTATACCAATACTGGATTACAAACTTCAGAGATTCAAGAAATCAACACTGGTGCAGAAATTGTACCAAACTGAGTGCAGCAAGGCAAAATCTTCTTTCCGTAATGTATTGTTCAAGTTATGATGACAATGACTATGAATTAGTCATTGCTTGTGGGTAATTGGTAGAGTTTCATGAAATAAATTAGAATATCCATATCAAGTTAAATATAATCTCGTGGAGAGCAAATAGCTTTAACTAATTCATACGAAACGCAATTGGAGATGGAGAGTGCCTAAATGTATTGAAAGGATTTGTCTAGTAAAATGCGTGCCTCTCATAATGATTCTATGTTGAAAATGAAAGTGACAGGCGTCTGAATTTAGAGTTCCACTTACATTCTGAGTTCTAACTTCCTGTTGCACACAATGGGCATCTTATACATTCTATCAAATCTTTGATCAGACAATCCAATCTACATAACTCAAAAGCATGGAACACTCGTAAAAGGCAATGGATTTATGAGTTGATCAAAACATAAAGTAGCAGTTGATATTTCATGCTGACCAAATTATGCTAGTTGTTAAATTTGGGGAACTATATTTCACCTGCATTATACTTATATTAAGGGATCACTCCTGCTTTTTATGAAAGCACAATGAATTAATAATGTAAAACTTTTCCTAGTACCTGTAATTAGTTAAAACAGAAGCACCACTAGTCATAAGAATTTCCTACAAATCTACTTATAGTGGATGACACACCAAAACCAGCTAGAAACTTCTAAACAGTATAAAAAAGATATCATTACCTTCTTTAGTGCAACTTTAGGAGGTCCAGGTTCCTGATAAAAGCTTGGCAATGGGGTGGCTTTAAATGTCAAGCTCTTCCTCAGCTTTCTGACCTCGGCCTCTTGATTCTCCTGAGCATATTCACTATAAAATAATTTCTGAATAGTGATAAATTCAATCTATATCTTCAAAATGACTACCTTAGATTTTTCCTGTAAGTTGTTCTTTTCCAACTCCCTCACATGATTCTTCTCTTCAAGTTTCATGAAAAACTGAAAACTTATAAAGCAGTTAAAGTAAGAGTTAAAATTAAAAGTAAGAAATATAAAAAGGAATCACTTAACCTCTTTTCTTTTCTCAGCGCGCTCATCCAACTTAAAGCTAAAAGTAGAACCAATGCTCTGTCTCGCACGTGTTGAACTTGTGAAATAAGAATAACAGGAAACTTAGAAAGAACACCACATTTGAAAATTTCAATCATGTTGAAATGATTAAGCAAGCAACATTACGAGGCAATTGAATTAGCATCATCGTCCTTTTTTGTAGGCAATGTGTGCGTCAAGGGAACTGTTTTGTGATCATTTGACCTGTAATGCCATCTTTAGTTGCATCAATCAGAAAATGATTTCAAATTGAGACTAAATGTACGGTTAGACATAGTAAAGATGAAACAAATGGAAAGCTTGCTTACTGGTGAAACAATATCTAAATAGGATTGCCATCTATAAACCTGTTTTTTATTCAGGAGTATTATGCAACTATCTAATATGACTCATATTATTGGATACATACCACCATTGCATTCAGAATTAAAAGCTAATTACATTTCAGAATGCAGAAAGAGGGGATAGATAGACTGTATAAAAAAAGTATCTAATTAGCCAAGGATGAAGAGAAAAAGTTTTGAAATTCTAAGAACAAACAAGAACCATCTCAAGCTCAAATTCAAAATATAAAAATTAATAGATCATCATGTATAACAATAGAGTAAAAGCATTTGAATTAGTCAAGCATTAACAACAAAATTTATGAAACTTAAAGAAGAAACAACAACTCACTTTGCAGCTCCAGAAGCAGATCCTTTTTTAGTTGCCTCCACAGAGTCAATCTTTACATATTTAAATTCAGCCAACAGACGAGTAGTAGTCAGATTACATTACTTAACTTCTTAATATAGTTTGAATTATATATTCTAGAAAAGTAGCAATGAACTTACCATCTTATGATTCAACATTTTCCGAGCATTTGGTTCAGCAGACAAAGCAGAATGCTTAATACCAACATTACCTATTGCTACGCTGTAATATTTAGACAAGGGAAAGAAAATGATGGAAGCGACTAGATACAACAAGGAGAGAACGAACCACCTGCAATTGATGGCATAACTGTAGACTGCCTAGCGGAACTGGAAGATTTTCGGATGCTATTTGCGCGAGAACCTCTGGAAGGAAATGAGATACTTTGCTTAAGAATATTCCCTTTTTTGGGAACTTCAACTGCAGAGCCATTCCGGCCACCAGTAACTTCTGATGTCATCTTCAATTGACTTTTTGCCTTAGGCTTACCTTCCTGTAGAAAAGAGAGTATAGCTATGCTATCTAGTCAACGTTTCTGTAAGTTTTATGAAAAACGCCAAGAAAAAGCCAAGGGAAGAACCTTAGTCATAGCAGAATATGGCGTTTTGTTCTTAGGGGATACAGAAACTTCTTCCTTGCCTCCAGAAGAATCGAGCACTTCAATCTTAGATGCAATTTCAGAGTCACTATCAACATGGTTCTCCTTGTTTATATGAGAATCAAACCCATTAACCTTGGGTTCCTTCTCCGTGGGTGCTTTACAATCCATCTCAACTCCATCACCAGAATCCATGTTGCAACGTGAGGTTACCAACTAGAATTGAAGTCTGCAACAATCCATTTCAAGAATAAGTTTACACTTTACACTACCTACAACCACAGAATTAGAAAGTGAAAAAACAAAATACGATTCATCAAAGCACGAGTCGTCTGCAACTCACAGTCTACAATCCAACTCTGGAGGCTGGTCCTTCTAACTATACAGAAAAACACACACAAATTTACAATCAAAAGTAATCCAAACCCCAACTGAAAGAAATCGAACGCATCATTAGAGATCCTAACGTAAATCTTTCCAGATCAAATAAGATCGCCAACAAGAACACAAGATTTCCAACGAGAACAAAAGATGGGCGAAGTAATAAGATCGCGAATGAGAACAGGAGATTGAACCGAACCTTCGGAGCTCGTCTGAGCGCCTAGAGCAGCGAGATCTAAAGGTATCGGAAGAATCAACGCGCAACGCCCTGCGATCCGCACTCGTCCGACAAGATCGGGCCCTCTGAACTCGAAAGGAACTCACCGGAGACAGGATCGATCCAAACACTCACACCGATCTTCCTCCTTCCTCAAGAACTATAGTTCCCTCTCTCGGCGACGACCTCGGATTCGATCGATAGATCGATCGCCCCGCCGCCTCGCTCGCTCTCTCTATCGCTGTCGCTCTGTCTCCTCCGCAGCAAGAGGACAAAACGGACGACGGCCACCATCGCATTTCAAACGGCAAGCATACAAATTACCACTACTAATTTACTATTTTAACCCTTCACTTAGCCACCTTAACACGAAAAATCCAAGTAATTTGAGGACGTCGGAGAAGGTAGTTTAGTCTCGTGGACTGGAACCCAGCAGGTGCGGTGTCTGACGTGGCACTGGATAGAGCCGCGCTGCAGTGATGCGGACGGTTTCTTGTTCGGTTACTTGCACGGGAACCGCATCGTTCCGGTGGCAATCGGACGGTTGATCATCAGAGTATCTGACGTGGAATAATCTAGCCCGCTCCAAGCCGCCGCGATATTTTACTATTATTTGAATTCAAACTCGATGAAGTTTTATCATCGGTGAAATATTTTATTATATTTATTATTTTTTAATACGAATAATTTCACACCAGTAGTGGGTGGGGGCCCCAGATGAGGTTCGATAAATAATAAAATAATAAATACTCGATTATTGGTAGGAAGGAAATGTCTTGGAAGTAGATAACGATTGCTTTTGGATAATTAAGATATTGGATTATTGAAATGGTCCATATTCCAACTAATTCGCATTCCATATCCTCATCTACTCAATTTCAAGATATCAAATTATCTAAATTTATATTTTAAAATATTCTTATTTTTAATACTATTGTAATAATAATTATGATCATAATTACTGCAATTAATTGCATGATGTAATAACTTTGTCATACTTATTGAAGTAGTTTTTGATTAAATTAAAATGATTCCAAATTTAACTAAATTCCTAAAGTAATATGGCAATGTATACACGCTGCCAACTAAAACATAAAAATGAAAGAAATCTGTCACTTTTCTGAATGAATATATTTCACTAGTTGTTTTGGTGAAATAATAAAATTTATAAATCTATTTGTAGCATAATTTAAAACTTCGAAATTTAAATTTTAAAAAAAAACAAGGATACAACAATTTGTAGAGACATAGATTATATTCTTTGAATATTTAACTTACAATTAAATAAACACTATTTCATAACTTTTAAAAAAACAAGCGAAATGTAGCCCTCGTCATCTTAAAAACTAAATGAACACTTGGCTAGATGAACGAACAATTTATCAATCTGCAGGCCAAAACTTTCCATTTATTGTGCACTAGCTTCGACTGGAGTAAACCAATAAGCAAAAACAAGAGCAATGACCCATAACATACAAGTCCAAACCTTTTAGGCTATTAATTTAAGAGAAGCTAATAAAGTAGATTCATCGAACAAATTCGATTCCATACCATGACGCGTTGGAAATGTTCAGTAAACAGCTAGGAATGGCATTAATACAGAACCAATCCAAAGCTTACCATCCTTCTCCTCCACTTCACTCACTGCTCTCACCACCTTCCCTTCACTGTCCTCCAAAACCTCCAGCAACTCCCCTGCTGGACTGTACTTCATGATCAGAGCATGAGGTTTGCCGCCGATTTGCATCAGGAAATGGAATTTAGCTGGAATCGGAAGCCTCAACAAGAACTTCCTCAACCGGAAATAGTGGCTCATCACATCAGCATACATGCTGCGGCGACAATGAATGGCCACCCAGAAATCGCCCTTCTCATTGGTTCTGATGTTGTCGGGAAAGCCTGGTAGGTTTGCAAAAACATCAAAGGTTCCTGCCTTGTCTCCCTTCAACCAGTATCTACCTAATCTGTTTTAAAGAAATTGTGCCACATTAGAAGCTCTGCATTTTAAGAAACACTGGGTATGACTACAAAACACAAGTGAAGAAAAGCAGCAGCTGACCGGCCACGGCTGCCTTCGCAAAACAAAAAGAATGACCCATCTTTACTGAGACTGACACCATTGGGAAATTGAAGGCCATGACGCAGCACTGTTGTTTCTTTTGTAACTGGATTGTACTTTAGCAGCCTCCCTGAAGGATCTCCAGTAAATACTAGTTGCATGAAGTTCCTGGAAGACAATGTCAATGTCCAAAGGAAAAAAAAAATTATGCATGCTGTTTTAATCTCCACCTGATAACCATACATTTCTTCCTGGATAAAAGATGGAACACCAAGTTGAAGATAAATTTAAGGAGGTGGAGAACAACAGAAATAAAATAAACTATAAAATCATTTAGAAAGTTTGGCTCATTTCTTGGATTGCATAGCAGTTGATATTTTACTTCAATTGTTCATAGTGATTTCCTGTTAAAGATGATAATGCACATATTTAGAATGAGGACATTGGTATTAAGTACCACTTTAAAAATCATATTTTGTATCTAATGGACTATTTTATCCACATCTAAGAAATAATCCAATAACAAGTCATGAGGCATGATTCATATAATGAGGTTTTGACAAGGGCACTGATGATTCAATTGATTGATGTTATTTTATGAAACTATCAGCAGTGCATAAACACAGCTGGGATGTTTGATATTGAACTACTGCCTGAAACTAATCAAGTTTATGTTATACATAAAGGAATTAAAGCCCAAGGAAGAGGATATCAAACACAAAGCACAGCATCAAAAACTATCATCAAATACACATTTCCTTAAAGAGATATTGAGAACTTGGGAAAGAAATACCTCCTCTGGTAATTGGTGCTGCTGTCTGTGAAATATATATTTCCTTCCTCATCTATGTCCAAGTCGTTAGTGAACTTAAATGGTACTCCTTCTGCTTCAGTGGTTAAAGGTTTGGCCAAACCACCATCTGGGCCTACTTTCAGTAACCCAAAGTAGGCATCAGCAATATACATATCACCGGTTTTCTTGTCAAATCGAAGCCCTAATGGTCGTCCACAAATATGCTCATTCTTTAGATAACTCAAAGGCGATGGCTTTGGGTCACATATTTCTGACCTATCATGGCCAATAGCAAATATCAGACTACAATTAAGAAAACTGTTGACACCATATTATGAACTAATCATTATATATTAATACCTTATCATTTTAGTATGTCATTTGCAGTAAGAATCTCGATGAAAAGGGCAACTTCAAACAAAATAATTCACCTTAGATAATTGAACCAGAGCTCATGGAACAAACATTTTTTTTACATATTATAATTTTCTTACAACAGTTGCAATATGGTGATGATTTCAAAAACATAAGATGATTGAAATAACTGAGGTTAAGTAGCTTTGAAGCCCTCAAAATATAACAAGGCACCAAGTTTCTGGGTGTAGAATTAACCGTTAAGATAACAGTTCACTTAGATTGCGAGAGAAATTGATTTGAAATAGGGGCTTTTCAGCCTTTTCTGGCCATTCACCTAGCTATTTGTACAGTGATTGCTGAAAAATAGGGTTGACATGGGAAGAAGCAATCGCGCTTACCAATTTGGTATTTAGTTAGATTAGGTAGCTTTTGCCTCTTGAACCAAAACATCTTGCTACCAAGTAAACCAAGTCGAAACTCGAAAGAGAAAAGATTTCAGAGGTTTTATGCTATGCAATCTACGGTATAAGCACAAACGTCGCGGAACGGTTAACATTTTCTTCGTTGGTCACTTAGATCGAGAGGAAAACCACAATATACCTGTTTGGGGACGTATACGCGAAGTCAATCCACGACTCCCCGTTCCAGAAGACCACTCGGCCGTCGGCGATGCCGGTGTAGGGCCCCCGGCCGTGCGGGTCGAAGACGACGCTCTCGGGGCCCTGGATCTGGTGAAGGAACTTGATCTCCGCCTTCTGTAGGCGGTTCTCGGCGTCCGTCTCCGTGGGGATCTCCGACCACGGCGGCATATCAACGTGGTACGCCTCAAAGCCGGGAAAGGCCGCCATGGGGCTGTAGCCGAAGGGGTCCAGGCCGCAATAGAGAGCCACTAAGAGGATTGCTCCGGCTAACACGGTCGCCGCCGGCGACATGGTCGAGGGGTTTGAGGAGGTGCGGCGATGGATGCGCCCAGGGTTTGGAGTAAGTAGAGTCGGGGTAAGGAGGGTTAGTTGACGCGTCGTTTAGGTAAGGATGGTTAGCTGAGGTCAGACCCTAAATTAGGTAAGGACGGCAGGAGTGATTCGGGCATCCGAAATGACTTTGAGTCGCTCATGCATCGCTCACTGAATGAGAGTGATCTGGAGTGACTATAGACGTCTGGACCTATAAGGCCATCCAGAAGAGTGGGTACTGAACTGTATGTAGGGTAAAATTATTTTATATATACAAACGTGAATGAATAATATTATAATATTAATTTGCTCCCTTAAATTAATTTTCATAGCATACTTTGCCTCCCATAAATAGTAATAATATATAAATTAAAATATCCATTCAATAATTCTATCGCTAAGCATTTAAATCAGTAATTGCATGCAACTATAATTTGATCCATTTCAATGGTAAAACATGCTATAACCAATTCATCCTACTGAAAAGTAAAGAAAAATTTACTTCAAAACGCTACTTATGTTAGGAAATATATTATTCATGAAACTTTTTTATATTTTTTTTGTCCTTCCATATTAGACCTCGGTCAGATCTAGATCGGATTTTTGACGGATTCATCAAAGGGTTAACTGTCCGGTTATCTTTTGAGTCAGTTAAATAAGTCAAAATTGTAACCAGTCTTGATTCAAACCCGATTCGGATCCATAAATAGGCCAATGGACTGATTTATTTGTTGACTCGGTTAAATGGGCTGAAATCGAAATCGATCCATTGTCCTGACTCGGTTCTAACCTTATATTAATCGTGAACTGTGACTGTTGTTGAGCGGACTGTTTAAAGTTTTTTATTTTTTTAAACGATTAAAATTATTTGACTATTTTTTTTTATGAATGATTATATGATTGTTATTCTCTAAATTTTATGAATAGATGGTTCATTTCATTAATTTTATACTATCTTCCTTAATTTTTTTTTCTTTGAATTTTGAAATCTTAAACACTTTCAACTTCAATTCTAATGAAAGAAAGTTCATCTCAGTCTCGAAAGCATTTCCTATGTGAATCTTGATAATATTCATTTAACCAATGAGGAACCCGAGCAATTTCTGATAATCGAGACACAAGTAAGGTTCAGGATACTCCACCTTAAAATCGTCTTTTTTTATTAAATGCTCACTACAACAAATTTGCCTATTGGCAATGTGCTATTATGTTATTAGCAGTATGTTGTTAAATCTTGTGGTTGTTTTGATATGATCAATCAAGTTAGGTTAGGTCATATTTATTTTTTATCCCTATATCTAAGTGTGCAGGAGCTCAGGAGCACAGAAAGTCGAGCGGAAGACGCAGCTAGCGAGAAGGACGGCACGGGAAGGGAGCTGATGAGCTCGGTGCGTCCGAAGGACGAGAGAACTGCAGAAAAGTACACCGGTGGGCGAGAAGAACATGCGCGACGTTCAAGGGACGTAAAGCCGGGACGGAAGCCTGCTCGAGGAGAATGCCGAAAATTGGGTTCGGGTGAGCCTTATTTCGGTTGGCCGCAATCACCCAAACGATCGGAGTATCGGAAGCTAAAATAAAGTTAAAAGGAGCTGGAAAGCTAGCTGAAGACGTCTTCAACGAAGGGCTAAAAGGTGCCTTCGTTGCCTACAAGGTTGGAGGCGCCTCCATTCCCTTTGAGGCGCCTCCAACATGGTCTGAGGCGCCTCAAAACCAGTCAAGATGAACGTTTGCAATCGGATAAAGCTTTATCCGGTCAAACTCCTTAGAGGCGCCCTCAACCCTCTTGGAGGCGCCTTCAACACTCAAGATAGAGTTTCCATGAGCTATATAAATGCCTCTAGAGCTAGGAAATAATTATTCAACTCAGTATTTAACTCTATATTCCATTCCTATCAATAGTTCTGAGCTTTTAGTGTGTAAAAGACTTCTCCGCCTTCAGAGAAGGAGATAATTAGTGTGTTTTTCATCACCTTGGATTAATAATCATCTTGGTTGTAACCAAGTCAACTCCTGGTGTTCTCTAATTCCTTTTTGGTTTATTATTTTATTATTATTGCATATTTTAAAGTTGAAAGAACGAAGAGGGTTATTTTAATTTTGCAGGCAATTCACCCCCTCTTGCCGGTCCCACTGCACAAACAATATGCTTGGCTAAAATAAGGGTTGACCGAATAAGCTCGGCGCAGATCACTTAGCTTTACATAGCGTACATGCCCGACCAAACTAAAGATCGACCGAATACAAGGCATTTAGCCTTGCATAACATAACATATGCTCAGCGCACCTAAAGGTCGACCGTATACATGGTATTTAGCCTTGAATAACATAAAATACGCTCAATCAAATTAAAGACCTACTGAATACAAGGCATTTAGCCTTGCATAGCATAATATACGCTCAGCCAAGCTAAAGATCGTCTGAATGCAAGGCACTTAGCCTTGCATAGTGTAAAATACGCTCAGCCAAACTAAAGACCGACCGAATACAAGTCATTTAGCCGTGCATAACGTAAAAATATGCTCGGCCAAACTAAAGACCGACCGAATACAAGGCATTTAGCCTTGCATAGCATAATATACGCTCAGCCAAGCTAGAGGCTGATCGAATGCAAATCACTTAGCCTTGCATAGTGTAAAATATGCTCGGCTAAAATAAGAGCCGACTGAATACGCTCGGTGCAGGTCATTTAGCCTTGCATAGAGTAATATATGCTCGGTCAAGCTAGAGGCCGACCGAATGCAAGGCACTTAGTCTTGTATAGTATAAAATATGCTCGGCCAAGCTAAAGGCCAATCGAATGAATCACTAATAGGTTTAATGCTACATATGAATCTTTGAATCACTGAGCAGTTTTGTGATGATATTCAGCAAGCAGCATTATTAATTCGGCCGACTGAGGATTGGCCCAAATATATTCAGCAGAAAGCTTCCGACAACGTTATAACAGCTCAGCAGAATCTATTGGGAAATATGTGCAAGCACCCTATGATAGTTTTGGTGTGATCATCCAAGTCAAGTTAGGTTCTGTCTACATTTGATCCATGTGCCTAAGTGTGCAGGATGTTAGGAGCATAATAAGTCAAGCGAAAGACGCAGCTAACGAGAAGGACGGCATGGGAGAGACTCGATGGGCTCGGTGCGTCCGAGGGACGAGGTTCTACATAAGAGTACGCAGGCGGATGAGAAGGAAGCGCGGCGTTCCCGAGGGATGAGAAGCTGGAGCGGAAGATGGGTCCGAGTGAGCCCAATTCCGGATGGACGAAATCACCTAGGCGATTGAAGCAGAAGAAGAGCAACGGAGCTGCTGGAGTTGCTGGAGGCGCCTCCAACACTGCTAGAGGCGCCCTTGCGCCTTTCTGGTGGAAGGCACTTTCAATCCCTTGAAGGCGCCTTCGTGCCTTTATGGAAGGCGCCTTCAAATCACTTAAACACTCCTTGGACTAAACAAAAAGTAATCGTTAGCGAAGATAAACTTTTATCTTCACACGGATAACTTTCGCCACGCTGGAGGTGCCTTCAAGCTTATTGAAGGTGCCTTCCAGGGTCGGATAAGATTTTCCAAGAGCTATAAAAAGGCCCATGGAACAAGGAAAGAAACAACAACTTCTGTATTAACTTTCCTAGTCATTCTTGAGTTGTCAACGTGTGTAAAAAGCTTCTCCTCCTTCAACGAAGGAGATTTTCTAGTGCTCTTTAAACGCCTTGGATTAACAACCACTTAGGTTGTAACCAAGTAAAATTCTACTGCTCGATGCTACCAGTGTCAGAAAGAATGACACATAAAGGAGGACTACCCAGAGCTCAAAAAGGAAAAAGACAAGAGGTCCAAGCCAAACAAGCACAAGAATCTCAAGGCCACTTGGGACGAAAGCTCATCATCTGAGTCAAAAATAGAAGCATACGTTGGACTAGCTATGTTGTCTCTCCGCAAGCGTACGGAAATGTCGCAAGTAATATAAAAGATTATCGTAACCACAACGATTGGAATAAGCACTAAAGATGTCTCAATGCGAATTAGCTAAACAACAAATCAATTGGTTCACAAAAGCTAAATGCAACTATACAAAAGAAAACATAGAAATGAAAGAATAACTAACAAGAATAAGGGCTACGATAAAAGGGTGTTCTAGGAGTTTCGGTTTCATTGTAAGATTCTTCAATGTAAATGATCTACCAAATCTTATTTCTCAATTGTCCATAATTTATAGAAGGTTGTCGGTTCTCTCTTGCAATAGACAACCGGCTTAGGACTAAAATTT
>JBBMJZ010413095.1:2662618-2674540 GCA_037833815.1 Zingiber zerumbet
CCAATGGACGAAACGGAAGGAGGGACATAATCGATGCCGCCCTGGGGGACGCCGTGAAGCCCCACGACCTGCAGCTCCGACCGGTAGAAGAACACGTCTCCGATCAACAACCCAGGGATATCTCCGACGATGCGGTAGTCTCGGTGAAGCCACATGCCGCGATCCCTCATCTCCCGCGCCGCCTTGAGGTCGGCGCGCACTCGGCCGCGCGCTCGGCCCTGGTAGCGCGTGCGCAACGAGTCGAACAAGATGCGAACGTCGCGGACGGCGCGGCGGCATCTGACCCAATCATCTGCAGACGAATAAGAGGCAGTGACCAACTCGCCAGAGCGATTCTTGGCGGCAATGAAGGAGGACGTCAGTATCCGCTCTCCGGCGACGACCGTTACCAGCGTCATTGGGGCGAGCTTCGACTTCTTGGCGACGGAACACTTGACGCGTTTGTTGTCGAGAGAGGCGACAGCTGAGGAGGAGGAGACGTCGTCGGGGGAGACGACGAGATGAAGCGGCCGTAGTGGCTTTGTGGAGACGGAAAGGTGGGTGCGTTGGCGAACGTGGCGATGGTCGACAGAGTCCATAGCAGCAGTGGAGAAAGGGAGGGCGAGCTTCGACTTCTTGGCGATGGAGCATTTGATGCGTTTGTTGTCGAGGGCGGCGAGAGCTGAGGAGGAGGAGACGGAGTCGGGGGAGACGACGAGATGAAGCGGCCGTGGTGGTTTTGTGGAGGCGGTAAGGTGGGTGCGTTGGCGAACGCGGCGGTGGTCGACGGCGTCGGGGGAGCCAACGAGACGAAGCGGCCGTGGTGGTTTTGTGGAGGCGGTAAGGTGGGTGTGTTGGCGAACGCGGCGCTGGTCGACGGCGTCGGGGGAGCCGACGAGACGAAGCGGCCGTGGTGGTTTTGTGGAGGCGGTAAGGTGGGTGCGTTGGCGAACCCGGCGGTGGTCGAAGGAGTCCATAGCGGCAGTGGAGAAAGGGGATCTAGGGTTTTTGGTGTGAGGCGGAGGCATTCCGCCATTGTCAATGTTGGAGGAGGAGAAAGACGTCTGTGGAGGACGAGGAGAGTCCTTGATCTCTCCCTCCTCCAACTCGTCGCTGCCGTCTTCGGAGGGGGCTTGATCTTCTTGATGCACTCCGGCCGGGTGCTGCATCATCGGCGTCAGTGAGAGCGGAAGACGAGAAATCGCTGCCTTGGAAGTTTCACTGCACTTAATTCAACGGCAATTATCGAAGGGTAAAAATAGAAAAGGGCGCCTCCTACTATCGGAAATTCGGAACCATCAAAGATGTTGACGCCCACGACCCACGCCACGCCACGCCACCCCACCCCGACCGTAATTCATATAAAATGATGATATTATCCTTCTATAATTATTTAATATTATTATCTTTTATCAGAGTAAGTCCACAACCGCCTCATTTTATCAGAACCATCGGAAGATGTTTTTTTTTTCTATGATACATCTCGAATAGAGAAATAAATATAAAAGTTAATTAATTATTAATATATATATATATAATTTTAAAAAATAAATATAAAAAAATATAGAAAATAATATAATTGACTCATAAAATCTGATATTACTTAAATATCCTTAATAATTATCCTAAAAATTTAAAAAAATTTTAGCTAGCCAAATTTTAATCATTTAGTACTATCTCTTTTTTAAATAAAAAAAGATATCCATGGTCCAGCTCACTCAATTCGTAACTCATATCCTTCGGTATATTATGTAATATTATTATTGTTGGGTTCGGAGCGTAGTAAAAGACATATATTGAATCATGAATTTTTTCGTGGTACATATAGTTTTATACAAAAATAATATAAAAATATACCTTGAGTTTTCGATAGGTGTGAATGATATCACAGACAAATAAGAGTCCCACGTGTGACTCCTCTAGCGGTATCCACGCGCACTAGATCACAAACTTGATATGATCCGTTAGGTGCTAGCTTCTTGAATTGACAAAGTATTGGAAGCACTACCGATCTCTTCCGATGGAAGGTCCACGAAGGAGTTAACGAGGGAGAAAATCAAGAGAAGGAAGTAATACGAAAAGTTAAGTTCTCAATAAATTCATCATTTATGATCTTCATTAATTAGGAAGATGAAGAGTCACAGCCTTCATAAATTGTTCATTTATGACCTTCATTATGATGATTCTTCAACTTTTACATTAATTATATGACTTTTCAAATTCTCCATTAATCATCATGATTATGGCTATTCGAATTCTCTCTTCTTTGTATCAAATAAATTCATATTTGATCTTGATCTCGACTAGCTTCCAATACCATTGTTCATGTCTACGTGCTATGCGTACAACCCTTTAGCTTTTATACACGAAGGCAGTGTAAATCCATACACAGACTAAGGTAACCATCTAGCAACAGTTTTTAGTCACCCAACATGATAAAATTAATATCAGTCATAAACTGTAAACCACCATAAATTGATTATTGTGTAATTCAATCTCTTCATCTCAGCCTACATCCCAATTAATTCGGTACATTATGCATCATTGTCAAATTAATTGTTTTACTTGATTTCAAGATATAATAGACTCCTCTTGAATGATAAAGCATTCCTCCCATGGTTATGGATTTCGAGTGACTGATATCTCTATTAAACGACTAGGATGTTAACTCTTAATCTAAGAGAGCGATGAATACTTTATTGACTCAACACTATTCTCTCTATGTTTTGTCATACACTCAACTATCGTATTAATCACAATCCGATTAAATATTACTTTTAACGGCATCAAAGCACATAACTTCACGCATAGAATAAATGAATGTCTCAAGTCAAAAGATCAATTACACTCGTTCATAAGAGGAATAACCAATGATACTTAATATGTAGTCTTCTCTTAAACGAGTTGTGTCTAGTGTACCTCTAAGCTCAAAGCACCCAAGTATAATTTGGATATCCATTCCTCGGTCTATCTCGATCTAGTCATACTCAGTGTTGATCTAGATATTTATATTCCCTCTAAATATCTTTATAAAATAATTATATACAAAATACACAAAAAGTATCTTAACACATAAGTGCACACACTAATCGTTATCTCTTTCACTGTATTCACAATTATTTATTAGATTATTTCAATATATTTTAAGTAAATTTTTACTGACTATCCGAATAAATTTAAAAATATAAATATGCTATTATCCTCTATGGTGCAGAATTAAGTCATCAACTCATCATAAACATTTAGAACCATTAGAAAATTATATTATTTTATCGAAAATATATTATATAAACACGTTGTCACCATCTACGGTAGAATCAGATCAGTCATGAACATTTGGAACCACTGGAAAATCATTGCAGCACAGTAGCCGGTCCCAGACCATCTCCCATGTTGAAACCTATTTTGATACATTTTCAACACTAATTCAATATCATTTGAGCACTAAAAATTTTTCTAACTCCAACTAATACACATAATTTCTTACACTAAAAAGAATATTTTTTAAAATATTCTATTTTCGATCTTATAATTTATTATTCAATATACATATTCTATTTTTCATATTTAAAATATTCTATTTATCCATCTTATAAATTATAAGTTAATAATTAATATAAATTTATAATATATAAAATTTATATAATAAATTAAATTAAATAATATTAATTTATAAAATTTAAAAATATTTTAAATATAAATTTAATATTATAATATATTAGATTTAAAATAAACGGCATCAAAACAGTGTAAAATGATACCTATTGGAGATTAACAAGTCTTCCTCTATTCGGTTCATGCTAATTATATCACATATTCACACGTCAAAAGCATTTCTATTTTGGTTCGTGCCAATTTCTGTAATTAGTCACGCGTTTTACGGGCTCTACTGGTGTATAAAGTAAATCCAGTTTATTTTCACATATACTCTCGTCAGCTAAATGCCTTTTTCTGTTGATAATGAAAGGGTTAAAATTTGAAAGCGGCACAAAATGACGAGGAACAAGAGCTAAGGAGTAAAACATAGGAAAAAAAGCAATTAGGGGGAAAATGATTTAAGGAACAAAGTTATATATATGTATCGTGTTTTGATAACCGAGACGGTTTAAAAATAATTAAATTATAACATTTATGAGATGTTTGGTTGTGAGTTTGGGAATAAGGGAATGAAATGATAGTAAAATATAGTATTTAGATTGTAGGTTTAGGAATGACAATTTAAAAATGATTTTTAAATTTATGAGAATCAACAAAATCCATATAACTAGCTGAGTTTTATTTCTATTTTTATTTTAATTTCATTTTACTATTAAATTCATATTCATAGTCATTTTCATCATTTAACTAAACGTCACCTTAAACAATGAGATCCTCCTGTACTGAGAGATGGTGCAAAGTAATTTTAATATCAAGAATATTATTATATTAACTAACTAAAATGGATTCAACAACTTTCTCTTTGACGACTCTTTCCAGTGGTCTCTTCTTAAATGACATTTTAACAACTTCTTTCTGTTTTAGATGTATCAACAAAAAAACTCTGACCTCAAGGACTTCATAGCTCGGCTCCAGCGAATACAAATAATAATAATAATAAATTATAGTAATGAGTTGGTGTTGATATAGCTGTAATGATATCTCTAGTTATAGCCGGTCTAGCCTGTACGATAAAAACTACCTCCACTAACTACAAAGTAGTATTTCTTGTGAGAGAAGGAAACCAGAAAATGTAAAAAAAAAACAGCAATAAAAATTCGTAAATGGGTTGTTTTATTTTTTAGAATTTTTTCCAATTGAGATTTCTTTTCTTCTTCGATCTGCACCCAAGTTAACAGATCGAAGCGGCCATAGGCTCATCCATTTTGGAAGGCGAAAGTATTTTCCAGCTGTAACAACTCTGAATGTCAGAGCGCGAGGGATGACAAGCAGCAGGCATTGGGGCATTTAAACACTACGGCGGCGTTTAGTCTGTGCGGCATGAACAGGAATCGAAATAATTTTAATAGTTAATAGAATGAGAATAGATATTATTATTTTAATATAATATTTAGTTAATTTAATATTTTAAAATAAGAATCAACTGAAATTTTAAAAATATCCTTAAACACTACCATCCATCCACATCCTTCTCTCTAAGCTCTTATTTATTCTAAAGTGTGGATGAGGAAAGAAAAGAAATTTATGATAAAAAATTATTTTAGAGAAAGTGAAGAAATTCTTTTTTTTGCATGCTTATTTATTTTAATAGAGGATGGTGGATACATGTGACGTAATTTTATAAATAAAAAATGGTACATGCGTCATTTTTTTGGACACATGATGTAATTTTGTGAGTTAAAATGGTGCATGCATTATTTTTTAGTACATTATATAATTTTGTGAATAAAAATGGGTGCATTTATTATTTTTTTCAATCTATTGCTTTCCGTCTCCAAAAGTATATGTTGATGAATTATGCTCCTCTTCTATGAAAATTTCAATGTAGTAAACTATGGAAACTTTTCCATAGTAAAAATTTTTCCTTAATTTTGCATTATGCTCTCCTAAGAAAACTAACCACAAAAAATACTCACTCATCTCTTAAAAAATACACTCTCTGTCCACATCCTCCTCGACTATTTTAGCACGGAGAAGCTTCACAAGATTACTATCTCGGGCAAATTGTGAACATAAAGACCACCATTGACATAGGGAGTATATCGACGAAACTGATTGATTGGAAGTTGAAAGAACTTTACTTTTAGAATGAGATATCAAGCCTGAGGAGAAGGATGAGTTTCATCCATTCCCAAAAATTTAAATTTCATTATAATATTTCATTTTAATTCTCATTAACCAAACACAATAAAAAGGAGTAATTCTAATTTTTTATTCTCATACCATTAAACCAAACTCCACCTAAGAGCGTAAAAATGACATTATTACATAGTTAATTTTTTACACTCCATAGTTATTATAAACTATAGAAGTTGCCTCCAGGGCGTAGCGCAGACAGTGGACACATGATATCTCTTGCGTAATGACTAGGGGTCGATTCTCAAAAACTGACGACCTGGGGTTTACCCCGTCATGCGCCTATGACCTGTGTACCTGCATAAACTTCCCTCCATATCCGTGGGTTCGACACTAGGGGGGCCGCTAAGGTAGCGGATCTACCTTTATACGAAGGAGTTTTAGTCCACGTTAAGAGGCCTCCATGGTTGTTTCAGTATATGGGATAATAATTATAATAGTTAGGATCAAAATTTGACAAGAGATTTCATCATCTCTATTGATCCACATCCATACACTTATCAATTTGGATTCCTACTGAATTTACATGTGGGACGGTCATGAGAGAGTCGTTAATGTACCATATTTTTTTTTAGTGCACATTAAGAGTTTTACGACGTAAAAGATGATTTATATTGAATCACAACACCTTTAATTTTGTGAGTGAAAAATTCTCTCTCGTGCACCTTCTCGCATAAGGTCATCTCTAATGTCAGGTTTATGAGAGGTTGTAAAATCTAAAAAGTTGAATAAAAAATCTTGAACCATGGTATAGGTGAGGTTTGAGATTTATAATTTAAGAATAGTAGTGAAAAATCAAACCTACAATTTTGTCTTAAAATTGATGTAATATGTATGAAACCATGCAACTCGTGTTATAAATTGGATCACAAAAAACTTATTTAAAGCTCTAACCATGAGAGATGTTTCAATAAGCTTTTATATTGTTGATATGGTATATTGGGATGATAAAAAAAGCTTATTTAAACCTCTAACCATTGGAGATCTCCTAAGGAGGGTTCAGAACCCGAATTTTATTGAACTCGAACGAATCAATTAATATTTTTATCACGTGATTGCTTAACCTAAAATGGTCGGACGTTACTTGTAATTGCTCGGAAGGTCGATGGCTAGCTGATGATGTTTCAACCTATAGTGAATGCCATTAATTGGTCATTTATTGCTGCCAAGATTCATGAGCATATATAAAAAAAGCTGGAAAATAAACAAGGGTAAATCTAAATGGCTAAAATTAGGCTCACTAGAAAAATAATTAGGTGTTAGCGATTGTTCACACACGTTGAGTGTATAATATAATAAATGAATACATGTAAATTTTATAAAATGAAAGTTTTCTATCAAGTAATTAAACAACATTTTTAATGATAATATGATTTTTTTTCTCGAGTGTCACCCTTACGTCTGTAGGAGACTCTCCTTCATAAAAAATTAATTTTTATATCAAATATTAAACTGATAAGTACAAATACTATACTTAATCTTAGCTAAAAAGTCACCCATAAATTGGGTAAGGGTGCACCAGACCCATGCAATAGTGCAATGCAAGGGTGATCGGCCGAGAATCCCAATAGCAAGTTACTGTAACGACCTTCTTTTTATAAAAAAATAATTTAATATCATACTTGATCTTAGCAAAAAAAAATGCTTTCTAACATTGTCAACCCAAGGTATTTATAGAAACTTTTCCGCTCACAGTTGTTGGTCTTGGTGCGACCGACAAGAGGAGGGTGAATTGTTTGAAACCAGAGTTTAAAAAAAAACGGGTACTTACAACAGTATTGTCAATCCTAAGATGTTGGACTATGATTAATGAGAAAAATTCTCAATAATATGTTGTAGGTAAGTCTCGAACTCTAGATCTCTGATTGATTAATGAAAAAAAAATTTAATAATATACTGCAACTGAGTCTTGAGCTCTTGATCCCTAATTGATGTGTTTGTGAAAATTACTAATAAACTTTAAAATTATTTGGAAATGAAAAGAAAAAATGACATTAATGTAATTTAATCTTGGACTTCACCAAATTAATTAAGAGTTAGTAAAGAGTCCAGATTCTTAATAAAATAGTAATATAGTAAGATTATTATTGATATTTACAGATAACAAATTACTAATTAGCCCTTAATCCATATTTTTTTATGTTTGATAAGTCTTGCGTTTTATTTATTTTTTAAAATTAAAGTAAAAAGTTAATCCTTCAAGATATGGTATATGTAACTAATATTAATAACTAGTGTTCTATTCCAATATTCTTGGAAAGTATGGATTTACTAGAGAACACAAAGTGTCATCTTACAAATTAATGGTCAGGTATTAATCCTATTTAAACGAACTAAACCAAATCATAATCTTACCATTTGCTTATACTTTAATGGCACAAAAGAACACTGATTACGAAAATTCAAAACAGCGAGTGGTCCGTTCCTCCATCGCCTAAGAGCATGGAGGCATTATATCTTAATCTTAGGGAGGAACAAAAGAAGCTGACGAAAGAAATGAAAGATATAAAAGGCAAAATGAAGGAGTTTCTTATTAGGAGTTGCAAAGACGCTATAGAGGAATACGTTGGGATATGTTGCTGGAAGAATTTCCTTTGTCGAAGACATGTGAGCTATTTTTAGAATACATGAAAGAAGAAGCTGCTTGTAAACCTGTCTCTGTGATTGTGGTTTCTAATAGCTCTTTTGCACAGTGATTTTATTTTGGATTTATATTATGGTGTTGCTATGTTCTTCTGCGCTATGAATAAAAATATGATTGATGTCAATTCAATATTTATTCGGTTTAGTTTATAAAGATCTTCTTGCATAAGGTTTGACAACACCAAAAAAGGAGAAAACTATTAAGAAAAATAATTCATAGTTTGGTGATAATCAAATTGAACATAAGAACTAGACACAAGAACTCATCTGGAGTTAAGAATCAAACTGATCTAATTGATTTATAGTCTGACTATCTTTAGATTGTATATTTATAAAGAGTTTAATCAATATGTTATCTTAGAAATACAATTAATTATTAATATATATAGAGAGATACTTTTTAAAAATTAAATATGAAAATAGATGGGAAAGGACATAATTAACTCATAAAAATATTATATTACTTGATCACGCTTAATAATGACCCTAAAAATTATGAAAAAGTCAATTCTAATTGGCTAGATTCTAGCCATTTAGTATTGTCCAATAAACAAATAGACATAAGAAACCATCCAAATTCTCTCCCACGCTCTCCTCTCTCTATCGGGCAAACCTATTAGGCAACTTTTGTTTTCTCGGTGATGACATTCTAGTATATGTTCAGTTTACCATGTATAATCTATACTTGGTTGTAAATATGCTCAAGCCATTGTATCATGACGAGCAGACGTCTAACGAAATTGTCAAACACAAGCCTGGGTAGTGCTTAACACACGTTTTCGCTTAGCACCTCCCTACCTACCCTCCTGACTCTGTAATTTGATAGCACTACTTGGTCTCTCGTTTGACAGCCTCCTATTTAGCCTCCTGGCTTGACAGTTCGGGAGCTCTCTACTTAGCCTCCCACTTGATAGTTTTTTACCTAGCCTTCCAACTCAGTAGCTCAACCTTCTCGCTTGATTTCTTGGCGCTCAGCAGCTCGAACTACTCGGGCCACTTGGCAACTCGAACTATTTGACCCACTTAGCAACTTAGGCCACTTGACAGCTCAACTCACTCGAGCCACTCGGCAGTTTGGCCCACTTGGGTCATTCGACAGGTTGGCCTATTTTGATTACTCAGGCTACTCGACAACTCAACCCACTCGACAACTTTGGCTACTCAGCAACTCAACCCACTCAGGTTACTCAGCCTACTTAATAGCTCAACCCAATCGACAGCTTGACCTACTCGATAGACAACTCACTTGAGTCACTTGGGCCACTCAGTAGATCCACTCGGGGCACTCAATAGCTGGGTTACTTAGCCCGTTCAGCAGGCCGACCTCTTGGGCCGACAATAAGCCTAACCCATCTTGATAGATTATATAAGTCATAATTTAAATTCTATAAATTTATTATCTCCAACAATTGTCTTCGACAATCTTAAAATATTGCTTAAAAATCTCAAATTAATGGTGGTTAGTGACATATCCAGACAAAAATTTAGAGGGGTGCTCAAAGAAGGGACCGAAGAAAATTCTTGCTATCACATAAATATATCAAAAGATAAAAGTACTTAATTGATAATGATAATGATACAGATATAAAAATATGTGCATATCAATAAAGTAATTATTTTTTGAAATTTAAACTACTAGTACTAGGTCTGGACATACAAATAAGAGGAGACAACTATATCCTACGAGTGTTCATCTGTTGAACATGTTGTAAAATTTGTTCACTTTCAATTGTGGCAAAAATATCCTTCTCGATGTATACTCCAAATTGTTATTCATCCACTCATCCTCCATCCTCTTATGCAAATCAGTCTTGATAATTTTCATCGCAGAAAAAACCCTTTCAATGAAGCAGTTGCAACTGTTAAAACCAATACTAACTCGATCAAATGATATGCCAATGAAAAAATTGTATTCTTGCCTGTTTCAACCATTTTTTTAGCAAGACTTCCCAAATCTTCAATCATAGAAAATTCACCTGGTACATTTTAAATGTAAGTCTCAAGTTGGTCTTTAAGTATTACACGATCAGTCAATGAATTTCATTCCTCCGAATAAAGCTCAGCAAGGCGGAGTAGCTTACCAATGTCAAATTGAGAAAAGGAGTCCTCTAGATCTAAGCAAGCAATGCAAGTACCTTCGTATTTGATTCTAAAAACTGATTATTCATTTCTTGAACCATCATATCAAGAACCTAATATTGTAACAATAAAAAAGTGAATAAAAATATTAGTAGAAAATTAAAATTTAATAACATATTTAGAAATAATACCTCACAAAAAATTTCAACACGATAGTGATGAAAATTAGTAATCATTTGTCAATTACGTCTGCTGCGATCACGACTTTTCATATTTTCTTCCATATTCGGTATTGAAATCATATGGTTACTATAAAATTTGTTGACGAAATCCAAAAAAATTCTCCCATCCTTCCTTTCTCAATTTTTGTAATCGAACTTTCACCGTCTTGATCAAACTGACAGCCAATACAATGTTTTGATCCTTTTGTTGTAAGGAAAGTGACAATTCATTTGTGATTCCCAATAAAGAATTCATCAAATACATTACAAACACAAATTTATAACTCTCCATCTTATCAATCAAACTGGTGGTGATACCACTATTATCATCATTAGTACCATCATCATATACATTTTCAAGCATTTGTAAAACAGAAGTTCATGTAGATATCAAACAGACAATAGTCATGTAATGTAAACCCCAATGAGTATCCATTGATCGTTTTAAACTGATTTCCTGATTTTTTTTCCTTTACCGCTAACAATATGTCCGTTCTGCAAACATTCTACAAGTCTATCATGTTCAAGTTGTCTAAACTTATCTTTTCTTTTACATGAAGCTCCAATAATATTCACAATCATAGTAACATATTGGAAGAAATCACTCATAATTCAATTGATTTTAGCAACTGCAACAACAACTAGTTGATAATGACAAAATAATGAGCATACCTTGTAGATAAATTTTTCTTCAATATGAGAGCCTTCAATCCATTATACTCACCTCGCATATTTAAAGCCCATCGTATCCTTGACCTCTCAATCTTGATAATGACAACTTATATTTTGCAAACAATTTATCAATAGCTTTCTTCAAAGAAATAACAAAAGTGTCAGATACATGTATAAAAGCAAGAAATCTTTTAATAACACATCCATGTTTGTTCACGTATCTTAAAACAACTCTCATTTGCTCTTTGACTAAAATGTCTCGACACTCATCAACCACAAGAGAAAATATATTGTCTTTTATATCATTAAAAATGACATTTGAGACTTTAGCAGCACAATAAAAACAACCAAGCTTTTTCCCACTAGATGAGGTCAGCTATATAAATCCTATTACGCCATTGAGTTTTATCTCCTATTATATTATCATCTATACTTAAATAAATTTTATCTTATTTTATTATTACTAACCAAGTCTTTTTTTTGATTTTCTTCTTCCTCGTTTGATATGTATGTTTGTGACAGTTTCACATCGCAT
>JBBMJZ010413095.1:2722037-2738711 GCA_037833815.1 Zingiber zerumbet
AGGAAAGGAAAAAACTATAGGTTTATTGTTGTCGTAAAAGAGAATGAGGAGAAGAAAATGAAGGAGGGAAAAAAAGGATGGACAAAGACACGGGGATGGTGTATAATACGTAGGAAGAAAAGAAATTAAAAAAAAAAAAAGAGAAGGTTTCTTCAAAACATACTGTAATTCATTTTAAATCTATTGAACATGTTTAAATATTAAACTTGGTTCAGTCATAATTTGACCAAATTAATCTTCGTTTGAACTAACATAATCCTTATCTTCGTGTTCAGTCGTTGGATTTTATTTAAACCCGATCTAATTTTAATTTAACACTCTTACTTTATATTCTATAATTTAATTCATCCGTTTATTATTATATATTTTATTTTTAAAATTTAATATTTAATATTTTAAGTTATGATATTTTTTCGTAAAATTAATATCAGTAGATACCTTAGGTCGATGACTTTTAAATATATAATTAATTTAAATTTTTCGATGATGAATGGCGGTGAATCAACGGATTAAAGTGGCAGACTGGTAGTGAGATAAAACATTATTTTCTTAAAAATATCTCAGGTGGCGGTTGCACTCGTCACTACACCCCCATTTATAGTTGACTTTTGGGTCAATGAAAGTAAAGAGAGAATTTGGATAACAAAAATAGCGTAGGATATTGTTTTGATGATTACTGAATAAAAGCATCCTTTTTGATAATTTTAATAAAGGGAAAGGATGCTCTTTTAATATTGCACTTTATTCTATTAAGTGGGGGTATTGTTGTCAGATGGATGGACCAATTCATAACTGAGCGGGTTGGCTCATAGCGGATGAACTATTTGGTGGGGTGGGAAAGGATGGATTGACCCGTTATCTAATGGGTTACAAAATTGTTAACCCAATTTAATTGATTACGGGTTAAACGTGAACTATTTGTCGCATGAGTTGCTCCTCCAATAAAAAGAAAATATTTAATTCACAAAGTAAAATAAATTTAATACCTATTACTCAGAAAAATCTGTCAAAACAAGTTAACAAAATTTACCATGAAGATTTTTATAAACCAATCTAATAGTCCCAAATCCCAATTATTTCAATACACTATAAAAGAGTAGTAAGTGGGTTCTGAGTTTTGATGAACATGAGATAAGTGTCAAAGGACTTCAACGTCTGTTCAAAGTGCGTGAGTAATTACTTTTAGGGTTGTAAATAAACTAAGCGTTCGTGGACAAATTTAGTATTCGGCTTGGTAAGAGCTTAATTATGTTCGTTCAATATGCACAAATTAATTAAATAAACGAGCTTGAACAGCTCGTTAAGCTAAACAAATAAGCTTGAACACATATGTGTTCAGTTTGTTTACGTTCGTGAACAATGTTCGTGAACAACGTTCGTGAACAATATTCATGAACCATATTCATTAATAAAATTATTTTCAATATACTAAATAAATAATAAAATAAAATAAATAAATTTAAATTATTAAGCTTAATAATCAATCAAATAACTAAAAGTTTTAAACAATCAAATAAGCTTGAATTGAGAGCTCGATAATATCTAAACAAGCCAAGCTCGAACCAAGCTCAAGCCAAGCTCAAACTAAGCTCGAACCAAGCTCGAACCAAGCTCAAGCCAAGCTTGAATTGAGAGCTCGATAACATCTAAATGAACCAAACTCAAGTCAAGCTTCAAACAAGCTCAAGCTCATTAAAAATAAACCAAGTTAAGCTTGAATACTCATTTCAAAAGCTTGGTTTATTTTAACCTCGATTCGGCTCGGCTCGGTTATCTTATCAAACAAGCTTGAACACCCCAAAGCTCGGTTCGGCTCGACTCGTTTACAGCCCTACTAGAGCCGCCCTTGGGGTGGTCAAGATGGGGCTAGCGAATAGGCCCACTTATGGCGATGCACACTTTTTTTGTTTTAATAATTTTTTAAAGTAAATGCTAACATAAAACAAAATATGTTTTGCGAACAAAATTTAATTAAAGGTGGGACTTTTTTGTAATTTTATATATTTTAAAGGTAAATGCTAACAAAAGAATGTAACAAAAAAACAAATTAAATTAAAAAGGATTTAAATATAAATTCTAAAACAATATGGATTTTTGTTTTGTAAAAGTATCCAATAAAAAAAAATATGCATGGAGCAGTAGAGCAGACCTTTTCTTCCTCTTTCACTAGTATTTTCCTATTTTTATTACCCTAAATCTTAAAATTCTTAAATATAAATTTAGTTTATGTATTCTGTTAATAGAATTAGTTTTATAGCACAAATTTTATTATTTTTATATGAATATTAAGAGTCTATTTTTTTTAATTTATTTTTTTTTAGGACCTTTCAAAACCTAGGATCGGCCCTGCACACCACTTTATGGGAGAATACCTTCCCCACCAAACTAGAAGCCAAATGCTACTGTCTTAGATTCACTGTATCCGCCGATAGAATAACTAATTCTTCCTGGTTGATGGATGAAACCTTCAACAAATTAGCACGCTTTGCAAGTTCCTCTATATCCATAACAAACCCTACTTCTAGGCCTGGACGTAGAAGAGAGAACCTATAGGTAGATAGGATAGCACCTCTCACCGAAACCTAGGAGACCAGAGAGATTTTTCATTTATTCAATTTTTTATGTTGCCCTGTTGTGCTCATTTAAAATTTTATATTGAGAATTTAAGTATTATCGTGATTTTAATACTTAAATTTTAATTAAAATTTATTTAAATATTAATATATTTATGAGAAAAAACTGAACATATACAAGTTGCAAAATAGCAGTTACGAGCCTTTCCGAAACAAATATCTTCAATCGATCTAGTGCTCAATAGATTCAAAGAGGTAGCCCGTTAGGAGGAAACGGAAGTATTAAATTGCTAAATTCCACTGTTGGGCAACTTGATAAGCAAAATTCTTTTGGTGAAGATGCCACCAAGAAATTTATCAAAACAAAATATCTGTCATTTTCAATGACTTTAAACACAAAACCCCCAAAAAAAGGTCATATACATCGTGTTGTTTCATAATCCCAGGAGTTTAATACGTGGAGCAAACTAATTTTGATCTTTAAGGATTTCCCAATCTTCTTGTGAGAATCAACATAGTTGAAAGACCTTCATTGGCTCCTTCATACAAACAAATAAACCTTTTGTGAGTGGAAATATAAAAATGGAGAGAGTAAAAATAAGGCCAAGTAGCAACTTACAGAGTTTTACGGCACCTGGTACAAATACTTTTGGATGTCTTCTGGCTTCTTTGTCATCTTTCATCTAAAGAGAGACAATGCTAACTTTTCTCAGTGAAACTAAATTAATTATAAACAACATATATTTAAAATTAATATATATAAATATGTCATGCTGTTTTTTTTGTTACCTTCAGGTGTCTTTCTCTTTCCATTTTGATTTGCTCAAGGAAGCTTCTGCAGTTGGAAACCTGACGAAGTAATTAGCAACTCACATTTATTGATAACAGATGATGATTCGATGCTATTCTTTCAGCCATCCATGATTCTATTCATCAATTATAGAACATCATTCAACTGCCTACTTAACAAGGATTAGTGTTTTCTAATTTATGTAGAATGTAGATTTTACTCAAACCTCACATATGTAGATTTTATATAACCAAACATGGTTAGCTTCTTGCAGATGCACACAGTGACACGTATAGATGTTTGGTTTTGGAATTGAATTACATCGGCAGAAAAAACCTTCTTGCCTTGAGATATATAACATTGTACCTTGATCCTCAATTTGGAAGGCGGTGGACTTTCCACTTTAGGTCTACTATTCCTGCTTATCCTCAATTTGGAAGGCGGTGGACTTTCGACTTTAGGTCTACTATTCCTGCTTCTTTTTGATGAAGCCTTGCTCTGTAATATAGAGATTGACATTTTTTTTCAGATATAGAACTAGTTTCAAGGAATTCTGAAGATTAAAGTAACAGAACAAAATAACTAGACAAGAGACTTGTATATCCTCTTACATTTTGGTTGCTCCTTTGCCCTTCACCGGATTCATGGGTTCCACTGCTTGCTCTGCAAGAATAAGATTGTTAGATCATATGAATTCAAATTTAACAATCTCATAAAATCTCAAACTTTTTGGATTATATTAGAGAAGGATGCTTGTCCCGACAACAAGAAGTCATGCTTGTTCCAACTAATTTCAATTGGCAATCTGAAATCCTATCCCGCCACTTAACTCTAAGCAAGACTGTTTTATAAATTGAACGATCCATAAACTTCTGGTCTTCTTCTTCCTCTTGCACCTTAACCTCTCAAAGTTATGAATAAATCCAACCAAATATTTGTTGAGAGAAATTTATGAGTTAGATTTCTCAATACTCTACCAACCTTTTATCCTTGTTCTTCACCAATGAGTGCTCTGCTGAACCTCGTTCTTCAGCTATCCATTCTGCCGAACATGATACAGGCAAAGGTGATAGATCACTCAACTTAGCCTTGGGACGAAACTCCAACCCGGGCAATGCCCAATTCTTCACCTTTCTCTTTTCCTCTTCTTCCTCTGCTTCCGTTGGAATCGACTGAAGCCAATCGAAAGCCTTCACTATGTACATGACGCGCCCTGCCCCATGCGCAGGCAGGCTGTTCATCGCCTCTTCCAGTATCGATTGCCTTAAAGCATTCGCTTTCAAACTCCCCACCAACTCCTTATCCCCCAAACCCTCACCTCCTGTTTCCAATTCCCCCTTTTCAAGAGTTGCAGAACTCTTCTTCTTCTCCAGAGTGAAAAAACAAGCGCCCTTTGGGGACAACTCGATCCCCTTCGAGAGCTTCTTTGTTTCGCGAGGCCTCACCAACGGTCTTCGGCCTTGAGTTGAGAGCTTCCTGAATCCCGACGGTTGGCATCTGGGGGCTGGGTATCTCTTTGCTGGAGTAGCCATTACTGCGCTTTTCTCAGCCGAATTCAATTGACGCCGGTGAGGATAGAAGAGACGGCGAAGAGGGTTATAAACCGCGAGGAAAAAAAAATGCGTTTGTGGAATTCGAACGTTGAGGAGAGGAAGAGGTCGTTAGTCGTGGCAAGCGGCAACGGCTAGTTTCTTATGCTTCCTAATAGCCAGCTGTTTCAAGTTGATGTGCATTAAAGCTGCCCTAAGGTGGATATTCATACCGCTTTGAATGAGTCAAGTTTTGAAATTATTGAACCACGTAACAAGATTTTCTAAATATCTAAATTATTTATCCTAATTTTTAAAACTAGTAAATTACGTATTAAACTACTGTAGCAATCGAATTTAGAAGGTTCATGTGATAACCACCTTAACTTTAATAGATTACTACCTCCTATTAAAGCTATCAATTTAGGTTAGACCCGTCGGACTAGTCCGTCCCGCCAAATAATTTAAGCAGATTAGATTGGAATATTATCAACCCAAGTCCACCGCGGGTCGACCCGCCTAGGCCCGCAACCCGTGCGGTGACACCCACAATGGGCTTAGGTTGACCCGCAGGTTGAGAAACACATGCAAGCCATGTCAATTTATTATTTTTCTTAGTTATACTTTTAAAATAAAAGTAATAATTTTCATCCAATATAAGTAACCTTTTGTGTTCATTTATAAATACATGTTTATAGAATTGATGAAACTTTTCCGAAGTAAAACGTTGAAGATGTGAAATATTTTTTTAATTTTTTATAAAATTTTCATATAAATACATGTTTATAATTTTAATAGGCCCGCGGGTTGGCTCGCTAAATCCGCAATCCGTCTTGGATTGAGTTAGGTTGGAAATTTTCTAACCCGCTAAGTTGATGGGCCAGCCCACCCTGCTCGGCCAAATGCTTGGCCTGCCATGGGCCGATCCGCCTCGCCACGGGTTGACCCATATGACAACACTACATTCTAGCAATATATTAAAACTATTTTAAAAATAATTAAAAAACTTTTTATGATAAAAGATTTATTACTCTATGGTGTATTAAGAGAACAAGACAAGTACATATGACTTGATTTCATATTATCCCGAGCTCCTAAGTCTATCAATATGTTTGGGCCAAAATTGACGGATGAACCTAAAGATTTCGGAATGATATGAAACAAGGTCTTATGTATTTATATAATTCTTCTAATTATATTCATACTCTCAAATAATCAATTAGATATACCATACTGAGAACAGTAAATTTTTAAAAATAAATAAAATTTTTCAACACATTCTAAAATTAGGTTGAATGGCATAAATATAATCAATAGAACAAAATAAACATATAGCATCTTGTTTCATATCATTTCAAGCTCTTTAGGTATATTATATTAGTCAGTTTTATTTAAAATCGGCTGATGAGCATAGAAAATTTAGAATAATTTAAAACCATGATTTATATACTCATTTAGTTTTCATAATTATATCCATAGTATTAATTCAATACACTGTATCAAGAGTAATATTTTTTTTTAAATATATATTAATTTTTTAATCGATTGTTACATTATAAATCTATTCGGAGTGTTTTAATGACCATAAATATTAACTTTAATCTATTGTTATATTGTAGCAATTAATTTAAAAAAAATAATTAAAAACCCTTTTATGATAAAAAAAATTTGCTGACCTAGAGAGACCATGTCTCATGTGTTTATCTTATTTTCCTAATTACATATATATTTTAAACATTAATTTGACATACTTTATTGAGAACCGTAATTTTTTTAAAACATGAATCAATTTTTTTAATGAAACGTGTCTAAATATATTGCTATACTATAGCAATTAATTCGAACGAGTAAAAATGAAATTGAGTACACAATTTAGTAATTTTAAAACTAAGGTACATGATTTAAGTATTTCAAAATCTTTCTTACATGGTTTAATAATTTGCCAAAGTTTATTTGGTAAAGAAATTAAATCAAGTCCAGTCAAGTTAAACCTAAAATGAACTAAATCGTTAAGAGTTATTTAAACTTGACTTGATTTATTTTTTTCCGGCTTGAACTTGATTCAAATTTGATTCATTTAGATGCTATTGAGCTTTCAAGATTTAATTGTTTAAATTTTTTACCATTTTAAATTTATTTAATTAATTATTAAACTTAATAATATATTTTTTTTATTAAAAAGAATCTTTTATTATTTATCACAGTGTCAAATTTTTTTATTAATAAATATGTTTCATAAAAATATTATTCATTCATGAACAATTATAAATATCAACCGATTAAACATATATCGGTTCAAATTTATTTATTTAATTTAATGAGTTATTTAGATTTATTTATTTAATTATATTGAACTAATAGGAGTAAACTTTTACTTTAAGTTACACATCAAACTTAATAACGTTTACAGCCTAGATATTTAGGATTTAGAGAAATTAATTTTAGTTATATATTATGTTTACTTTATATTCTTCCTGTAATTATTTTCAAACATATTTTTATGGTGAGAACTAAACAAAGCCCAATATATTTCCCATTTTTTATTTTATTTTAATAAAGTTTAAACAAATATTTATCAATAGCTTTTAACAGTTTTGAAGAAATAAAAAAAGCAAAAAAATATACAATTTTGAAAATAAAATAAAATAAGAATTATTTTTAATTTTGGAATATTCTGTTTTCTTAATTTTAGAAACAGAAGAGGTTTCTGATAAAACGTTAAGTTTGGTTTTCTACGGTGAGGAAACTATTCTATTCGTCGCCGCAATTTCACGCAGTCGCAGCCTGCTTCTTGCGCAAGGCAACCGGCGATCCTTCCAGTCTCTAGCTATGGCGACGGAGATCGATTTCCCAAAGCCGGAAGATCTCTTCCGAGCTGCGGAGAATGGAGACTTTTCACTCTTCACCTCCCTTCCCGCTGAAACCCTCGGCTGGGCCCGTTCACTCAGGAACGAAGATGGCCGATCCCTCATGCACGTCGCCACCTCTGCTGGCCGCTTTCAGGTGAGCTCCCAAATTCCACTTGTTTATTTTGAAAATATCTGGCTGGCTTTGTTTTTGTTACTTGTTATAGGGTTTGATTCTCTTTATGGTCTAGTTGACGAGATTTAATGGTTTAACATAATTTTAAGGGTTTTGGGGGTTATTGCTGGAGTAGGTTGTGGATGTGTTGTCGGCTGGGGATCCATCGGCTACAGGTGTTAATAGTAAGGATGAAGAAGGTTGGGCGCCCATTCACTCTGCTGCGAGTATCGGAAATGCTGAGATTGTGGAGATCTTGCTTAGTAGAGGTGAGTAGCAATTGACTGTCTTTAGTTCCAAAGTTTCTTAGCTTTGATCCCTTTTTTTGCGGTAATATTATGTTCACTATTAGGGAATTTTGAAGCACTGAAAATGGCTATGAAAGGTAGCGCAGGGAGACAGAATATGCAGCATTTTCGTGTAAATGTGGAATTTAGGATTAACTATTGCTCTCAAGTTTGCGAGCAGCATAACCTAACATGCATAGCTATATACTAAATGTCATGAAAAATAGTTTACCTACGTATCTTCTTGTTTTAGTCATCCATCTGACAACTGGAGTGGACTGTGTTCTTTCCAAACCATGTCTTAGAAATCGAAACTTTGAGTACTTAGAGACGGAGTAGACCCATTGGAACTTAGGACTAGAATTGATGATGTTTTGTCTACATATCTTGTTTCAATTTACACCTCATTTCTTAGGTTTTATTTCACTTTCAGCAATCGTATTTTGAAACATCAACAAAATGTTTATCCCTATCTAACCAACAGCATTAAATTGTACTCTTCCAATCATTACTTTACCATTTGTCCTTTATGCCTGGAACAAATTTTGGTAGTTTTCTTTTTCATTAGTTTCTGTTACTGACAGCTTTATGTTTTTTGTATAAAGTGATTAATGGGGTATTGGATTGAAGGACTCTAAACTTTACCACTGTAAAAACATTTTATTTTATTGTGTGTTTTGTGAGAAAATCGTGGTACACAAAATGAGAACAGTATCCATTTTTTTGCATGCTTTGCCTGGACACCTTTGATCAGTGATAACTTTGCTGGGAGAAGATGATTTAGTTTAAGATATTATAAGGATCACAAGGCTTTTAGTTACTCCATGGTTACTTGTTATCTTTCACTATCCAAAGGATTCCAAATTACTCATCTTATCTCAGTTAATCTATTGACTAAAACTTTTTAGAACACAAGACAAACACTCAAGCACACAATAGCTGCACATGCTAAATCTACATATAGAGAAGACATAGTGAGATACCACTTTCACTAATTCCATGTTCACCATATATCAACCATTAGGTAAGTGGTATAGTAGATAACACCACACTATCCTTGTTGCCTGATACACATACTGGATCATTCAGGGATCTGAGGATTAATTGAAATGGATAACAAAGCTGGAATTTTCTTATCATATTTTGTAACTAGACTTATTTATTAGTCAAAAGTTAGCAATTTAACTTGTGTGACCTAGGCTACATGATTACAAATTTCTACTTCTGTTATAATCATTCCATTCTCTCCCCTCATAAGCCATTCTCCTCTCCCTTATTTCAACTTCTCCAATTCCTCCCTGATTTAATTTAGTATCAATGGCCAATTGATTCTTCCCCTGTATCATATTTAGTCTTCCGCATCTCATATTCTCTCTCATCCTGCTTCATTCTCCCTTTCACTATTCTCCTCTTCTATTCCGACTTATATCTCTCTTTGTTTTTCTTTTGTCTTCCCATTCTTCCTCTTCTTCATTCTTTTGGTTTTCTCCCCTTCTCATCTTGTTCAATTGTTTCCTCCTACTTTACTGTAATCCTCCACCTTCCTTTATTTTCATTTGTTTCATCCATGCAATGCAGCATCAGTTATCTTCTATAGGCCAGTGGTGATGTAATATCATGCTTCATACATCATTAAGTCACACTTGGATATTCGAGATATGTCCCTTAGCCTTTGATTCAACATTTGACATGGACACGAGTATCAGGCCAATCTACACTGCACAAGACACCAACAATAATTCCTAAATGTTGTCAATTTTAGTAATTATAGGAACTCTTTATTGTTTAAACATGGTTTTCATATCATGTATGATGGAGATTGGCTTGATGCTCACCACTCCATTTTGGTTCCATTTGTCATGGAGATTTCTGTCCATGCAGTGGCGTAGGCATATAGCTAGCCTGCATTGGTTGCTTTGTTTTCCTGACAAAATGTTTCAACAACTTCTACGCTATTCATCAAGTTCTATTAATAATTGCAATTTATCACAAATCTCTATGATATGTGCATGTGCACTTCTAACTTAAATGGCAAGGTGTTCATTTCACTTCTCAGTTTTTTGAAGTGTTACTTTCCTTGATCCCCCTATGTTATTATTACTGATGTTTCTTTTTGTTATTTTATACAAAAAGGAGCTGATGCCAATTTGGCTAATGATGGTGGACGTACTGCTCTTCATTATGCTGCTAGCAAAGGATGGTCCAAAGTTGCTGAAATTCTTGTAAACCATGGGGCAAAGATAAATAAGAAAGACAAGGTCTTTATTGCTTTTACACAATGGCATCTCTGATGTTGTTTAAAATTAGTAATTTTTAATTTGGAATTCTTAAAACATATATTTTTAGATTTTAAATTTTTTAAAGGCTTTAAGTTTTATTTTAAAGTAGTGAAGACAAAGTAGGAAATTTTACATCATTAATTATTTTAGGAATGAATTGTTTGTTTACCAAGTCATAATAAATAGATTATTTATAACTTTTAAGTGAAATGGTTGGTGTTGGGGCATTTAAAAGAGACTGTAACCCTATGTATTATCTTCCAATTAATGAATTCTAAATTCTCCTGTGAATGTTTCATTCACCATGTTTTGATCATTTATTTCTTTATCTGAGATTAGTTATTCTTATACTTTTTATCTGATATTAGTTTCTATATAGTAAGGTAATGTTTCTTCATGCATATAATTTTTTGGTGAAGTTCAAAATTGCTTCTAATTCAGGTCGGTTGCACCCCACTACATAGAGCTGCTAGTACTGGTAAGGCCGAGTTATGCGAACTGTTGATTGAGGAAGGAGCAGAAATTGATGTTGTTGATAAAGCTGGCCAAACGCCTCTTATGCATGCTGTTATTTGTCATTATCAGCAGGTAACCAGATTCAGAATTCAAGCATAATAGTCATGGGCATAAAAAATAGTTGTTAGTTACTCCTACTGCAGCTAATAAGATGCTGGAAAGGGTTGAAGAGTGTACTGTGACCATGGCAATCACTTTGTTTTTTTTTAAACTTGAGCCATACAACAATGATCAAACCCTAAATCTTAGTTGTTTAGGTCGGTTACATTGATACTATTTCACAATTAAATTCTATAGGACTCTTTGAAGTTATGATTTTTTAAAGTCATTTTAAACTTTAATTGCCTTCGATTAGAATTGTCTTTGTTCATTTTTGAGCATCTCTTTATCATTTATCAGGACTATGCTAACTGTTTGATACTACTTTCCTGAGTCATATTAAATCTACAAAAAACAATAAAAATAACCTACGGAAAATTTACATGGAGCTAAAAATTACAATGACGATCTTTCATCGTGATTTCTTCATGCGCATGGAGCTAAAAATTACATGATTTTACTATATCAGTCTTGTATGCTTAGATCAAAGTAACGAACTACCCATCTATAACTACTGGTCATGATCTTTAGGTTTAGAATATGTCCATATATGTTCCTGGCCAGCTTATTTTGTCGTTACTTCAATGTGATTATGTTTATAATTGATTTGGATTTGTATTCTTACACGAACATGGTTCTTGGGACAGATTGCTCTTCTTTTGATTAGGCATGGTGCTAACGTAGATGTGGAAGACAAGGAAGGTTATACAGTTCTAGGACTAGCATCGGATGACCTCAGACGATCGTTGATTGATGCAGCCAAGGCAATGCTCGAAGGTTAGACGATTGAGAATATGTGTGGCTGAAGCTACATCCTATCCTTCCATCTCCAATGTCTCAACTCCATATGAATGAATAGTGAACATCAGTTTTACTCGTACAAAATTAGCTTAAAATGAAGGTCATATATCGAGAAACTGAGACTGTTTTTTATCGTCTATTCAAAGAAAAGAATAGTGTGGTTGTTTTCCTAAACATCAAAGAAGCACAATGAAATTTATGCATTGTGAGAGATCCCAAGTTAACCATTTTAGATTGGCCCACAGCCACCCAAGTTGAACCTAATGGACAATCATTTTTTTTTCTAATTGAACTCTTCCAGTGAGTGGAGTTGATAATTAGGGTTGCTTGCTTCGTTTATTTGTTTTTTGTTTTTTGTTTAGTGTGAAACTCATTATGTTTGATTGGTGGAATATCAGCCTTGATAGCTTGTGATGCACGTTTAGGCCTCATCAATTTCACCCTTACTCATCCACACCTATTATTGTATTCATATTTCTCCGACTCTCCGCCGAGCCGCCGCCACTTTTTCTGCACCTGTATATTCTCCTCCAATTTATGTTCTATTCTCATTCTTATGATCTTTGGCCCTCTTTGTTCCCCCCGTTTACTCCTCCCTCGTCCCGTCGCAGGCCAATCCTTCCTCCATCTTCCCTCCCTCCCTCCCCACCCTCGGCCCTAGGTCCATTCCCGATCGTCTCTTCAGCCCCTTCGCCGCTGCAGCCCTGGCGCAGAAGATAGGCAAATCCGTCCGCCGGCCCGGCGCCCCCTCCCTCGCCCGGATCTTCGCCGACGTCAACGTCCAGCGCCCCAAAGAATACTGGGACTACGAATCGCTCACCGTCCAATGGGGGTAAGTGCGCCTGCTTGATCTTTGTTCATCCCCTCTCCAAGATTCGATATCTCCTCGTAGATATACCCTTTTTCCCCCGTTGAGGATCTGTTGGTACTGAGGATTCGAGAATTTGTTGGTTGCTTTCCTAGGGAACAAGATGATTACGAGGTCGTTCGGAAGGTTGGAAGGGGAAAGTACAGCGAGGTTTTCGAAGGGGTGCACGTCACGAACAATGAGAAGTGCGTTATTAAGATTCTAAAGCCAGTCAAAAAGAAAAAGGTACAGAATTTGTCGAGTTGCATGCCTCTTTATCTCTGAAAGAGTTTTTTTTTTTTGGTGAGCAGTTACTATGTTCTATAAATTTAATTATATGTGTTTAGCTATTATTCCTTTACCGATGTGTGTTGTTGTCTGTCGATATCCTTAAATTTTTTCTACTCAATTTTGGCTTGTATAGCATCACAATTTATTGGACAAGGGTTTCCTGAAAAAAGTATCATTCAAATAATTTAGAGTTTGCTTGAGATTTGTTCATATGACTTTCCATCTGTGGCATAAGGTGACACGATCACCTTGGCAGCTCCTTCAGGGTGACCCCATACTTTCCTGGAAGGGGTAAATCACGGTGGGTTTTGCCCAACAACAATAGCGCATCTAAGGGGGTGAGGCAACCAGCGGGGCATTCCGCACCCTCTGGAATCGACCCCAGACTTATTTGTGGCAACACCCTTGCATGAACCATTTGCGGAATATCTTCCAAACATAGAGTCCATCACAACAGTAGCCGGCCATGAGGCAAGCAAGTGCAAGGGGGCTTAAAAACATGATTAGATGCTTAGAAGCAACCGAAGAATTCTTGTTACTTTCTAAACATTGTTATTTTACTGATTCATTTTCTTGTACATGGATATTCTTCAATTCTTCTAATCAATTTTAGCTTTCATAGCGTCATGGATTATTGGAAAAAGGTTTCATGAAACCAAGTAGCATTCAAATAATTTAGAGGTCTTTGAAATTTATTCGTAAGACTAACCCTCCATGATTAGTTCTTGCTTAGAAGCTACCAAAGGATTTTAGTTACTTGCTAAATAATGTGCAAGACGAATAAATTTGTATCATTTCATTGAGTTTGTTCTTTGATTTTCGTGGATTGGTGTTGATATATGAAACACATGAAATTATAGTTGTTTCAAGCAGGATGATATATTTTTTTTTCCTATTCAATCATTAGTAAGGATTTTTTTTGCTGGGCATCTTTTCATTAATAAAATTGGTCTACAAACAAAGTCTTTAAAATCGAATTTATGCTTTGAATTTAGTAGGTTTGATAATGCTAATTTGGATGATGCTACTGGTTTTAGTAGTGATCAATGTAGGTCCATGTTAGATTGTAGATTTATTTCATTTGAAAATCAACATCTGGACCCTATGCCAAGAGTATCTCGAGTGATGGGTTTGCCTATTGCATTTAGGATCTAGTGGGTTGGATATTATGATCAAATAGATGGCCCTTCATGCAAAGCTTCTGGTAGCTATTCAATCACAATTCACACATGCTAACTAGAATTAAATGGTTTGATTGTTCATACAACAACTATGGGTCATCTCCCTATCTATCTGCGCAGAATATTGTCTGAGCATATTATTAATCCCCGCATATGTGATTTAACATATCTATTACATATTTTGTCAATATTGCTTGACTATTAAGACTGGAATAATAGTTATCTCAATTTTGATGGTGTTTGTATTGGTATTCTCTGTTAAATATGGATGTAGAACTCAATGCTTGTGATACTTATCTTTGCTATCTGCAATGCCTTCTCTTACTAGGTTATGGTATATGATCATTTTTTTGTAACGCAGATCAAGAGAGAAATAAAGATATTGCAAAACCTTTGTGGTGGGCCCAACATTATCAAGTTACTTGATATTGTCAGAGATCAGCAATCAAAGGCACCTAGTCTGATTTTTGAATATGTCAATAACACTGACTTCAAAGTTCTTTATCCAACATTATCAGATTATGATATTCGATACTACATTTATGAATTGCTGAAGGCAAGCTTATCCTGCTGTTTTGTCTGATTTTTTGATATGTCAATAGCATTGACTTTAAAGTAATCTATCCAACATCATCAGATTATAATATTCTATACACATTTATGAATTACTAAAGGAAAGTTTATCCTTTGAAAAAATGATGTTATTTTTTCAGCAAACTCACTTTCTGTGATTGATTATCATAATGACATTAGTTGTGATATTGGTATTTGTAAATTGTAGAGTGTAGACAACCACACTTAATGGGATAAAGGCTTTGGTTGTTGTTGTGCTTAAATTGTAGAGTATAAGATACTTCAAGTGTTCAGCTATTCGTAATATCAGTTATTTTTTGTTTCCAGTCAGTTGTATCTTCATATCCTATTGTTTTTCCATAAATAACTTTCAAGTGTGTTCTGGATTGATGATTGATCAGATGTTATATGATTGAGCATATTGGGTGGGTAATAAGATACCATTTCACATGAAAATCCAACTTAAATAGTTGGGATATGCAGCTTGTCACTGTTAATATAGTTTGTATGATAAATTTCAAATTATTGACACAATTATCAGCTTCAAATTATCATACATTAGATGTAAAATCCATTGTATTTGCCTCATAGTTGATGGTAAAGCTCAAAAAGGTTTTTTTCCTATCTTCTCAAATATTCTCTCTTTGACATTTGAACATAATGTTTTGGGCAAGTTATAGGAATTAAGTGGCCTTTAGATCACTAAAATTAAATCCATACATTTTCTAGATTAGTGTTTGCTGATTTTCTCTCTCAATTTTTTATTAGTTTTCATTTGAACTCTCTATATCATTTTTTTAAAATCCACATAATATTTTGATTTATTCAGTGAATGCATATTTGATGATTGGAAATCTTAGATTTATGTGTCTACATGTCCATTTGGGGTCTATGTTGTTTTATTAGTGGATACCTTTTAGTAAATTAGTTTTCAACACGTTTGTTTGTCTTTAACTTTTCCAGGTTCTTGTGTAGGCCCTTGATTATTGCCACTCCCAAGGCATCATGCATCGAGATGTTAAACCTCATAACGTTATGATTGATCACCAACAAAGAAAGCTTCGTCTTATTGACTGGGGGTTGGCTGAGTTGTATCACCCAGGACAAGAGTACAATGTTAGGGTTGCCTCAAGGTGTGATGCTATTAATTGGCTCCTTATTATTGAGCTTGTGTCATTCTTTTTGTAGCAAAATCATACAAATTTCATCATCTCAATCGTTTAATGGAAGTCAATTTTAAAGGAAAAAAACAATAAATGTGCCTTTCGAGTTCTAGTTTTCTTATGCATGCATGTTGTCAGTTCTTTACTTTAGAGTAGCAATGAATCTGAAACTAAAATCTCTGATATTTATGGCGTCCCATATGAAATCTCTCATCAAATGTAAGGCACTTACTGACACTGCATATAGCTTTTAGGTTTTGTTGAGCAACTGAACTTAAAAGTTTATATTAAGCTTTAGCAGAGCTCTGATTGGATATTTAGAATGTAATTTTAACAGTCATAGATGAACTAAAATGCAGTAATATGGATGAAAAAGGTCTATAAGAGTTACCGTTATCTTGGATTACTTAACAACAAGGTTTTAAAATTCGCTAGGCGCTAGTCGGGCGGCAAACCAGCGCCTAGCGCCTAGGCTGCCTAGGCGGGGACTAGGCGCCGCTAGGCGGATTCATCGGTATCTCTTGATTTACGTGGACTTATGCAAATCTGAATGTTGTCATGATTATTACTGGCAATGGAGATCTAGCTATGTCTTAAACTATCTGAACTGTTGAGGTTAGCTTATCCTAATGAGATCATGATCCTTTGTTCCAAGCAAATAGAAGATAAATACTAACTTTATATGACACTCTGCTAAATAATACAGATACAATTAGATCAGTAA
>JBBMJZ010413095.1:2782365-2805688 GCA_037833815.1 Zingiber zerumbet
AGGTTTTATATGAGGCAACTGGTCCAGGGAGGGACTAGGAGTTTTTGGTCCAGAGGATCCGGTCCCCGAATCATCCTCTCTTGTCAGCCATCACTTCAGCTTTCCGCCCATTCCCTGCATTTGCCATTCCTCTTAAATCTTATTGGCTAAGGATCTCTCTCTATCTCTCTCCGGCTCTCCCTCTACTCTACTAAACGCACACTGCGGTAGCTTAATTCCGTGTTATAAAAAGGAGTACAGGAGAGACCCATCACCTCTTCCTTTTCCCTTTCTTATTGATTTCTTCTTCCTCATTCCTTCTTTTTCTTCTCCTCCGGCATCTCCTTGTGGCTGTGATTCAGCAGAGCGACTTGTGGCCTCATCATCAAAATTGCGTCAAAAAGGAAAGTCTTAAAGGAACAAAAATTAAAGGAAGGAAGGAAGGAAGGAATTAGTAAAGAAGAAGAGAGAAATCCAAATAGCAAGCATGGTTTTTCCATCCGTTCCTCTCTATCTCGATCCACCGAACTGGAACCAGGTGAGTGGAATTACGAGCTTCCCTCATCCCTTTCCCTTTTTCTTCTCTCCCACAAGCCAAGCCATAAGAAGAGGAGATCATGAATTAAGAAGAAAAATAATTAATTCTAAAAATTCTTACGGATTTCTTTTAGTTCCTTAATTATGTATCTGCTGATTGGCTATTAATTGCAGCAGCAAGCTCGTCGGCAAGGAAGCGGCGGTGCGATTGCTCAGCTTCCACCTGCAGGAATGGCGGCGGCGCAGCGGACGGAGACCGGGATGGCCGCCGGGTCGATCCGGCCGGGGTCTATGGCGGACCAGGCACGGCTCGCCAAGATCCCGCAGCCGGAGCCGGGGCTCAAGTGCCCGCGCTGCGACTCCACCAACACCAAGTTCTGCTACTTCAACAACTACTCCCTCTCCCAGCCGCGCCACTTCTGCAAGACCTGCCGCCGCTACTGGACCCGCGGCGGCGCGCTCCGCAGCGTCCCCGTCGGAGGAGGATGCCGCCGCAACAAGCGCAGCAAGCCCGCCGCAGCCAGCTCCTCCAAGACCTCCGCCTCCGCCGCCACGCAGGCCTCCTCCGCCTCCTCCGGTGCAATCACGTCGCCCCATTTCGTCTTCCACTCGCAGTTACCCTTCATGGAGTCCTCGTTGCATCCGCTGCCACCGGACTTCAACTTCGGGACGACGAGCTTCTCCGGCATGCAACCCCCCGTCGACCCCGCCGACTACCAGCTCGGCGGCAGCACTGGCGCCGGCGTCGTGGGCCTCGAGAGCTTAAGGCTTCAGCAAATGCAACAGTTTCCTTTATTCGGAGGCGGGAATATACTAGACCACCACCTACCTCCGCCGCCGCCGCTGCCACTTCAGTCGATTTCCGGGCAATACTCTTACGGCGGGGAAGGGAGTGGATTCTCCGGCGGATTATTCCCTGGGCAAGCTACAATGTCGTCGAAGCAATCCAATTCCGAGCTCATCTCTCAGCTTGCTTCTGTAAAAATGGAAGACAACCAACACCCGCATAACTTTCCGAGAAACTATCTCGGTGTTTCGCGCGACGACCAATTCTGGAACGGCGGCAGCGATGTCGGAGGCAGTGGCGGCGCCGCCGGTGGCTGGGATATCCCGGGATTCAACTCGTCATCAGGGTAATTAATTAATATATCTATATATATACAAATGTAATTGTGTGCATGGCTCCGATCCGATCCTTGGTGGCCTTTATACCAGTTTTAACATGGAAGCTTAGGGTTTTTGGCTTCCATGAGGGCATACAAGACTTGAGGAAAGGAATCGATCGGTTACTGCCAGAAAAGTGAACAACTTGAAATTTTAATTAACTTGTTCCTAGACGATGTAGGTTCTTGATTTAGATCGTGAATTGGTAGTGTTAATTTCTTTTCTTTCTGTGTAACTTAATTACAGTTTGGTTAATATTTATTAGATTGCTACCATCTTAATTAATTTGGTGTTAATTTCTTTTCTTCCAATGCGTTATATTTCATTGTGTAATATTATTCACAAACATGGATACGTTCAGAATTCGACTAATTGCTTCGTGTAAATTAATTAATTAAGTAGGTAATTCAATCCTTCATCAGCATTTTAATTTTAAATAAATTACTATGTGAAGTTTTGTTGGGTACAAATTAAACGGCCATCTCATAACTAAAGATCGAGGTGGATCAATTTTTTTTTTCAAATTATGTACGTTCATTAATTTTTATATTCTCATGTGGAATCATATATAATTTTCATATAATTATTATTTTTCTTCTTTAAACTTAGAAACTTCTATATATGCTGAATTTAAGGCAAGCTAATTCGGGCTCTTTCTAGAATTCCCATCTTGTTTTGTGCTACTTCAACAAAAAAAATGATCTCTACTTTCAAGAAAATTTCCTTGGAAAAGCTTCATTCTTCAACCTTGGTGTATATTTATACAAATCTTGCTTTAACGAAGCAATATATTGCCAAATGAAACCTTTTTTGACCCTCTTTTTTCTGTATGATTATTCCTTGCAGATTAAAGCTCTCATGAATCGTTATTAGTATTCATCCAAACTTTGACCACCATTCCATGCACGCATGCACATGTTCTTCTTCGTGAAAATGAATTAAGAACTTATATTAGTGGTGATTTCACTAATAGTGTAGCAATTGTGTGCCTTAATGATTATATGCTCGAGTATGCTCGCAAAGATTTGTAGAAATATTATCAGCACAAAATTAAAGCTCAACTTCTATTATCAATTGGTAATTCAAGCATGAGTGAATAATCTATGCATGCATACTACACAGATGATATAAGAGACAGAAAGACAACCTCTTTATTTGCTCAGTGTCTTGTTGGTTATATAATTTCAGGGCTCTTCCTCCAATAAGAGAGATGACACAACCGCGGTCTTACTCTGTTTCTCTTTCTCAGATTAGTGAAAAGGATTCACCATATCTCACAAAAATCAAAACCCTAATTCCAACTCCTAGGCTCCATGGGGTTGCAGAGGAATTGCACGCATGTATGCTAGGAAGAAAGAAAGGTGTTCGATGAAATGGCCAAGAAGGAGAATGCTTCATGAGGAAGTAGCTAGCGATTTGTTCGAGAGGGGTCCAGGGAATCTGGGTCCTCCTGCCTTTCCCAAACACCAAGGCCGTGCTCCTCTCAGCTCTCCCTCAAGAGAGAATAAAGGTGGCCCGAGGCCGTGATAATGAACAAATAAAAGGAAAAGGGAAAAAGAGAGAAGTTGCAGCTCGGTTTTAAGTGTCAGATGTGATCAGTGAGGGGTGGGTGTGGCTGGCACATACAAATTAAACGTAGTAGAACTGGAAACTGGAAATCTGAGAGGAGATGGAGCCAAGAAAAAGCAAAAAAAAGGTCAGGCAATGTTAATGTACGAGAAGTACTGCAAACTGATTCCAAAGCAAGCAGGTGTGCATTGCACTACTGCATCTCTGTGTGTGTGTGTGTGTGTGTGTGTGAGAGAGAGAGTTACATCAAGACAAGTTTATCAGCATGGCATGCAGTGGAGTGGGATGCACAATGTGTCTGAATTAATGTAGTATTCTTCTGCTAGGGAAGCATGAACTTTGCAACTTTTGCTTTATTGATTAACGATGAGTTGGACAGTTGTTTAAAGGAAAGTAGTATATATAGTAAGGCTAGAACATTCGTTTTGTGTTAATTAATGAGGAGTACATGTCTTCTTAATTCTGATGTCTGATGTACTCATGTACATGTACATATATATATACTGATATTGATATCATATTGTAGAATACTGTTGTATGCTTAACGAGGAAGAAACTCCTCTTGCTTCAACGTGCTCGGTCACGTAAGTAGTGGGAAGTGATGCAGAACTGGATAAGAGAAACAGTTTGTGTGAAAAGAAAAATCAAACTCGAATTCGAGGTATAGTAGAATTGCAGGAAGCAGAATGGGGAGAAGCTTGCTGAAACAGAAATTTGATTCATGAACTTACAGGTCACAAAATTATATCAAGTATGATCTCATAGTGGTTATGTATACGTGAAGATTAATGAGAAAACCCAATTATTTTTATAGCAAATGAATTTGAAGAACTTATGTACGTGTTCATTACAATAATGAGTTTAAGAAACGTAAACAAGGCTTAGATTGTGAAACACGTATTAAACATTGCAAGGGTTATCAAGGATATTAAGAGAAAGAATGTCTTATCATTCTATAATTTAGTATTTTACATAGGTTTATATATGTTAACTATGCTGGAAAGAATATTAACCACTTTGTTTACAAGCACAAAAAAAAAACCAACAACGTTGGTACTTGAGCACTGAAACAACATAGGTAAATGTCTTAAACAATATATATGTACGTGTTGTGTTGCTTCATGTAAAAGTAATGGCGAGAAGGCCAAGGAAATGACAAGGCATGCAGCGCCAAGACAGAAGAGAAGCTAAATGAAGAATAAACAATTGAAGCAAGCTAAGAAGGCTCCTCTATCATTGTCGATTTGATGGTGGAATCTTGGAATGTTGGGGGTAACACTGGCTTGGAATTCAAGGAGGTCCTCTCCACTGTGCCATGGGCAGCGTGCCTGTGGAATCTGATGTGATGTGTGGGGGATCATCTTTTGCTTTGTTTATAGCTGGTGTTGGATTTACGTGCATCATCCGCCCACTCAGTTTCAGAAATATATAAATATTCTGATGCATAGATGCTTCGAAACATCATCCAGAACTACGGTAAATAAATCCAGCTGAGTTGAGCTTTAAGTGTTTAAATTGATTTGTTAAGATCCCAAGTCGAGTTAAAAATAAATTAAGTCTTTGAAATCATTCTTTAAATTTGGTTTGATTTATTTTTTTTATGAACTTGAATTTATTTAAAACTTAGTTTAAGTTCAATTTAAACTTATTTAAGCTTCATTCATATAAATGTTATCGAATTATTAATTAAGTTTATTCAATTATTTTAAATTTTTATTTACTTAATTAGTTATTAAACTTAATAATTTAAATGTATTCATTATTATTTTTTATTTCATAAACATTGTTTATGAAAAACACATATGTATTTAAATTTTTTTTTTTAATTTAATAAACTGTCAAATGTATTTATTTAATTAATTTAATATATATTAAATGAACATAAATAAATTATTACTAAGCTCAATATTAAACTTGTTCACTAATACTTTACCACCGTGCTTGCAAAACAACATCAAGTTGAACAAATATGCCATGAGTAACAGAGAACTACCATCAGTAAGAGAGAACTCTATATCATAAAAAATGATGAAACAATTAAAAAATTATAAAAGTTTAATATGAAAAAGTTGAAAGGGCAATTTTTTATTTTTTTCGATCAGGTACACTGTAATAATTAGAATTTTATAGCTACTATATATGTTATAATAATTACAATTTCATTAAAAAAAAATAGATCCGTTATATTAACGACCCCTAGTATCGATCCCACTAATATAGAGAGAGATACATACAGGTACACAGACATTAGACGTATAGTGGGATAAACTTCAGGTCGTCAATTTTTAAGAATCGACCCTTGGCAATTACCCCAGACATATTATAATTTCATAGCTACTACAATACATAGTTAATATATTCAATATTGATAGGAATTCACATTGTAGCAATTATGAAATCATTAATTACTACAATACAGATTAGACTTGCTCACTTAATATTCATGTTGTAACAAGAATAAAACCATAGCCTCTACAATGCGATTCGACTTGCTCACCTAATATTCATATATTATAATAACTACAAAATTATAGTTGTTACTATATATATATATATATATATAGGAAATGATATTCTCAAGGAAAAATTTCAAGTAAAACTCTTAAGAATAGATACATAAATGATGGGACCGACAAAAAGTGAAATGTGGGTCCCATCATTTATGTGTCTATCTTTAAAAGTTTTCCGTTAGATTTTTTCTATATATATATATATATATATAACCTATGATTTCATATATTTGTTTAGAATTAGATTTAGGTAGAAGATGACCATACTATAGGGTAATTAGATTCTTATACCCATCTAAATAGTGAGATGAAATATCTTTTTCATACAAAATAAATTAAAATAGGACGCCTTTAGCAAAGAAATGACACTTTCTTGATTTTTGCCCAAGTTTAATTTTGATAAAAAAAAATTACTATACACATAATTGAAATTACTATCTGATTATTTTAAATCATTTGTTCACTCCAATAATGCATTTAGATAATGCTTTTGATTAAAACTAAAAATGACTAATTTTGAGTCATTTACTTTTTAGAGTAAATCTATATGTTTAAATTTATTTTTTAAAAAAAAATCATTCTAGGGCAAATGCATAGGGGCTAGATATTTGTAAAATATCGTCCCTATTGAAGTAACAACTAACAACAAACAGACTTAAATTCAAATATTTTTTTATTATAGATAATTACCCTAGATCCTTAAACTATATGAGCCTATAAAACTCTTTTCTAAGATGTTTTATTTATTTCCAAGATGTTTTATTTCTTTCTAAGATTTTTTTTCCTTTTTTCTTTTCATTCTTGTTAGTTTAGGAGGATTCTAATTTATTTCTATGAGATTTTATGTTAGTTTAGGAGGATTCTAATTTATTCCTATGTGATTTTCTTTAAAAAATATATGATACGATGATAAAAAGACGTCCATCAAAGATAGATTAAAGTAAAGAAGATCGATTAACATAAAAGCCAAGTAGTCAAAGCTAGCCGACCGGGCCAGTTACGGTTAAATGGGTCCGCTACGATTGAGCGGGCCAATCACAGCCAGCCATGTCTAAGCGGACGAACGAGGCCAAATTGATAATCCGAGGTTAAGAGACAAATAGGCAGTAGATCCTTCGGCTGTTGCCCCTCGCCGAGTGGGATGCGTGTCCATCCGGATGAGAGACATCCCTCCGAGAATAGGAAAGCTAAGTGAAGGGAGCGGGTGTGTCTCGACTGAGCGGCCATCGCTCGACCTACAACGGGACCCACCCGTATATCTCCTCGTACTTTTTTGGAGGTTTGTGTCACTGACAACAGAGCATATTCCACAATCAAATCATACAGTAGAAGCTTCCAGACTGTTACATTAGAGATATGCATGCTTACTTAAGGAAAGGTATCAGAAACACTTTTTAACTTGTCTTTTCATAAGACATTTGAAAAAACGTGTGCATGCTTTGAGATGCATGTATAGGCACTACAGTGGCATTATAAAAGGGATTCCCATCTACAGGAAGGATATGCGTAACTTTATCATTCTACACGCTCTTTTGTTACAGTGCTCTTGCTAATCTTTATATCGCCAGAGGCTGACTTAAGCGTCGGAGGACCAACACCAAAAACCTTTTTCCGGCTCGACACTGACATGTTTATAGTATAGGAGCACATAGAGTCCTCGTCGTGTCAAACTTTTACGTACATTCCTAACTTTTCATCTTCCTTTATAGCTTTTCATTTTCTCTGATTTTGGACAGATACAATGTAAGAATCACACAATTTATTTTGATGGACAGAAACAATGTAAGAATCACACAATTCATTTTTGATGAAAATGATTGCTAGCTCATGTACGTAGTAAGTACTTTTGGAGGTTTTGCCGAGGGTTTGAGTTGCTCTTGAAGGTGTTACTAAAGCCTTGAGTTCAAAACTTTACTTCGTTGTAAAGGTCAGGGCTGGAGGACTTTTACTAATAAATCCTTAGGAAAATAATATTTATTGGTTTTAGATATCTTTATGATTAATCTATTTGGAATAAAAGGACAAAAAAAAATTAGCTATTTTTTTTATATCCGTTTAATTTTAAAGGGGATGGATCTAATTGCACATAAGTTTTTTATTTGCTACGAGAGTTAATCGAAAAGCACATATAAGCAGTCGGATATCACAAATTTTTCAAACACCTCAAGTATAATATGTCATTGGTGAAATTTGAAGTACTCTGGTTGTGTAGAGAGCCCATCCCTCCTCTACCACTTACCATAACATCATACCCTAGGGGTAATAAAGCATAATTATAGGAGCAAAATGTAATATTGCTTACCTCAAATGGTCGCATTGTCAATCCCATAGCAAGATACAAGCAAGTAAATTATGGGGCATTTTGCCCCAGTACATCTACCCTTTGCATGGGGGAGAAATACAACTTAACTATTTGAGCAAAACATGATATCGCTCATCTCAAGCGGTCCACTATTGTCGGCCTCACGACAAGATACATGTGCAAGTAACTAAAGGGGGGCATTTTGCCCTAACACAGCAACCATTTGTATAAGGGAGGTCAAACACCCACATAAAACATAACTATTAATGCATCAACCCTTTGTATAAAGGAGGTCAGACACTTAACGAGGCATTTTGCACGGCTAAAAATTGACCACACGACATATTGGAGCAACCACCCATACAGGTATCAACTGTGCCAACCCGTGGGAGCCACATAAAACTTAACTATTGGAACAAAATGTTATATAGCTTACTCTAAGAAATCCAGTATTGTCGGTCTCACCACAAGAAACAGACAAGTAAATTACAAGGGCATTTTACCTTAGCGTAGTGACCCTTTGTATAGGGGAGGTCAGACATCCAATAAGGTATTTTACATTTATCTCACGGCCTATTAGAGCAATCACTCATGCAGGTACCAGCTATGTCAACCCGTGAGAACCACATAAAACTTAACTATTGGAATAAAAGATGATATTGCTCACTCCAAGCATTCCAGTATCGTCGATCTCATGATAAGATATAGATAAATAAATCACATGAGACATTTTACTCTAAGCATCTCAGTATCATTGGTCTATGATCATGGCAAGATATAGATAGGTAAATCACAGAAGACATTTTATTTTTATACAACGGCTCATTATATAAAAAAGATTATATGTCTAATGAAATATTTTGCACCGTACATGAAACATAACTATTGAAGGAAGTAGTTGGAGTTTCGAATATGCAATTGCATTTTTAAGGACAAATATCTAAGTTTCCCGTAAAGAAAGTACATAAGTCTAACTTTAGTGAAGAACCATAACAAGTTATTTAAAAAAAAGACATATTTCTCAAAAAATTTATTTATTATTATTTTTTATACTAATCATTCGTTAATTTCAACTCAATTTATGTATTATATACTATTTCATCAGACATTGTGCCTTTCAAAATAGTCAAATAGCACAAATAGCTATAATTTTCTCATAAGCATGATTAGTTAAAATTATATATACAAACTTGTTCTTATCTTAATATAACATTTGCTTAGTTTCACTTTAGTCTCCTTTATTTTATTATTTTCTTTATCATATACATTCAAATATAATTTATCATAATGTTATGGGTGCCAATTGGCTTAATTGTTAAAAACCTTAAAAAATATTGCTATATACTCAAGTTCAAAACTCGCCTTTCTATTAGGATTGTAAACGAGTCAATCTGATCTAAACTTTATACTGTTAACTTGTTTAATAAGATACTAAGTTAAACCAAATCAAATCTAAAATAAATCAAATTATTAAAATATAATCTAAGCTTGATTTGATTTGATTTTTTTTTAAAGCTAGAGCTTGATTCAATATCGATAAGAAATTTTTTGAAGCATGATTCATAAATTTTGTTTGTGAATATTATTCAAGAATAATTTACAGCTCATATATATATTCTAGTTTATTCATTTAGATAAATAAGTTTATATGAAGTCGTCAAATTTAATCATGAATATTTATTTATTTATTTCATTTAAATGTGAGGAATAAAACTTATACGAAGGGTGAGATTTTTGTGAAGGCCTTCTTCTATGCCTCCAAATCATCTTCAACACTTATCAGACTACAATTGACTCTGCTTCCCTTGTAATCTTCTATCATGTCATTCTCAGTGTTGTCCCTTCATAATAGTGCGATGGTTAAGATATGCAGGATTACCACATAAAATCTTAAGATCGAAACTCAACGCACCGAAACAAATTTTTCTCTATGTCTAGGTCATTTACACTAATGACTATTAGTTACCCGTGATTTACCTCATCCATGTTAACCTGAGGATGGATTGACGGGAACGTTGGAGCAAGTGATCGCCTAGTTTTGCCACATGTCATTCCCAGTGTTCACTGAACACTCACTGCTACCTTTTCTGAAATCAAACAGCATAAGAAAGCTATAGCAACATAAAGAAACATTGCAGCCCTTTATTAAATTGTACATTCACAAGTGTTTCTTGCCAACGAGTTCTCAATGTATATGCAAAACAAAAATCAAGTCTAACACTTCATGTTCAAAGTATACAAAAATCAAAAAAGAAAGACACTTCACACAATCTCTCTAGCAAGCATGATATATCTATATCAATGTAAAAGCTACTTAATGATTCAAACTCCAAATCAAGAACATGATATCTATATCAAGCCTGAAACCAACACCCATTCCTCTAGTTCTATAATTGGCTTCCCTTATATATAATATAATACAGTTTACTTCTAGGAAGAATTTTTTTTGCAGCAAAATTCTCATCATTGTATATGAGTATTGTTTTTGCCGTCATATCCTTCTTTCACTGGCTAATTGTGTTCTATGAATCAGCAAACATTGTCGTCACCTGCATAATTTGTGTTCGAGTTTTGAGTGCGAGAGATGTAGGAAAGAAGTCATCACAAGTGCTTAAGTAGTAGTTTATCGCGAACCTCTTCCGTTTGCTTTTCACAGAGCTTGACGATGATGGATTGCTGTGCCAATTCCTTTTCCTTTGGTTGATGAACCAGTTGTTGATCTGCTTTAACTGCAACCCTGTTTCTTGCACCAATCGTGTCTTGTCGTCCTCCTTTTATGGGAACCAAAAAGGCAACGATCTTAAGGCGTTGAAGGTTATGAATGGAAGATATAATAACAGAATAGATGCCACCAAGCACACCGTTGGATAAGGCCACTTGGAGTGTGATTGCCACCAAGCCTTCAGGGTGGACGTGCTATCCCCAGGAAGTTTCCCGGCTCTTCTCTTTCGGAGAATTTCTTCTCTTATGTCTAAAATCTTGTCCTTGTAGCCCTAATAGTAAAAAAAATCCATCAAAGACTACATATAAGCTGGCAAAGTACTACACAATCTGGGATGCATAATCTGAAAGATCAAAATGTTGACGTCATATACCTGTTTCAGCTCATGCTTCAGCTCTTGCCTAACGCGTTCCATCAAGGATCGTTCAGTCTCTGTTGGAACAAGAGGGCCAAATCCCATGCTGTCCTGTCCATCTAGACTCCCATCAAACAAGTTTGTATCACTGTCTTCTTGGTCATCCTCATCATCAGACATAGTTGCTCCTGTGCCTTCACCAGGTGAGACACCTATTGCATTTGACATATTTAGATACTCTCCATCAACAACCCAAAAATTCTCAAAAGGAACTTTGAATCACTACTATTGAGTGGCCATAATTGTATTATTAGTCAGTAAAGCATGCGAGTAACTAATCTTGACTCGCAAAAGCATCACACAGTAGCATGCTTTATTAAATAAACATTTAAATTATGTATCGGGTGGCTCTGTCTAAGAGCTGAGTTAGTAACAGTACGACTGTTTGACGATATAAAGCAAGCATTTCTGATGGATCCGATGAGAAGTTTCAAGTAATATGCTTTTGCATAAAGTTCAATGGAGGAATAAGATTCCTATAATTTATTCCAAATAATATGGATAATTATCACTTGATGATAATATGATAACAATTCAAACAAGTTATATTTTTTATACTAAAATGTTATGCAACTTCTAGGACATTTTTCTTGAAGGTTCTTTTAGCTAAGTAGGGATCTACTTAAGATAAGTTGGCGCCAATATACTAGGGGTGAGCATGGTTAGGTGGTGGTTAGGTTTATCGATATGGTAAGTATAGGTTCAAACTGAAACTGAGATATTTTAACTATCTTACAAATTGAAACTAAACCAGTAGACCATAAATTGAAAATTTTGACTTGGGAGCATCATAGCAAGTGGTACACAATAACTGTTCTTATCAGCATAGCCCAAAGTAGTTTGGTATCAGTACTGGTGAACATGAAATTACTCTATCTGATTATGCCTAGCGCATGAGTAGGGTTCGGATTATGACGACCATAAATTGTTCAGTAAAACTTCTCAAAACAGAGATGTCAAGGAAACCTGTAAGGCTTTGAAGTGATTGTTCAAGCTCCCAACAAGCCATCACTGCCTCCATAGCATGAATGCGGACATGCTGTTGTAGTTGTTCTTTGAAGGAACTAAGTAGCAAGACATAATGTGTCTAACAAACAATGAAATGTTTAAAGCATTAGTAAAGCATACTTGTGCACGATAATAGCAATTATATGATAGAAAATGAACACCTTGAAGATCTCACAAATCACAATTTCTCAAATTATTCATTGACAGATGCAGTATGGATATATAGACTCCTATGATCACAAGCCAACTATCAAAAACATGTACGGAAAGATAAACAAAAACCAAATCATGAGGGATGGTTTATAAGGACCTTCCCCCGCCATTAAACTAATATAAACTATATTGCTGTCAGTATCCAACCATAAAAATACATGTACCGAAAAGTAAGAAAATAATCAGCTAATGGATATATACATGAAAGAAATGCTTATCCATATTGGCCTTCGCATTGGAAACTTTCTTGTAGTATATATTGAAAGAAAAGAGAACAGAGTTGCTAATCAATTTACCAGCAACATGAAATGATAATGTTTAGTAGAATCATATATTTTTCCTGAAATATTATAAAAAACAGATACAAATTGCAGTAAGATCTGAAATGTATTCATGCTAAGTATTTTATGTCTGATATATCAAGAAGAAAGAGTTATCTTAAAACATGAAAGGAGTTTCATATGATCACTCGACTGCAATATGGCATGATAATTTTTTTCTTTGTGCAAGAAATCAATAAAAAGATTCAGCTCAAATAGAGAATTTGAAGCCCTGCTTTTTAGCAATATGAACAAATGCTAGATCTCAACTCCAGCATTTCTCTTACCAAGTGATTCAAACGAGCATATTAACTTGGCAAGCAAGGAAATTAATAACATGAAGAAGGAAGAAAAATCCCATCCTTTCTAAAAGAAATTCTGGTTAAGAATTTGTCCATTTGAAGATGCAGACAGTGGCAGAGAAGAGACAAGAGACGCAGCAAATTGATAAAAATTCCTTGCCCTCCTCACCTCTACCTCCGTCATGCTCAATAATGCTGCTGAAGAAATCCAAAGAAAGAAAAAGACAAACTCGTTTGAAGACTCAATAAACAGAGTGCTCCTGGATTCCCTTACCTAAATCAAATCTGAAATTATGACGTAGAACAAAAAGGGAAACGTTTGTTCCCTACTCCCATATTAAAAGCAAACAAAAATTATCTAAATTCGAAGAAAATCTGAAGGCAAATCGATAGATCAATCCGGGCAAGCAATTATGGAATCAACAAGATGAGGCAGAAAAAAAGGGCTTTTAATGCTCAAACTGAACTAAAACTGGAAACGAAGAAGGGGCGGATGGAGGGAAAAGGAAGTCTCTTTCTGTGTACCATAAATTGATCAAGCTCCCTGTCGTCGCCCATCATCTGGCCGCCACTAAGCGCCGAGTACTTGGACACCACCTGCTGCGACTGCGCGAGCTGGGCATCGATCCTCGGCAGCTGGTCCACCGGCGTAGCGATCCTCAGGCAAGCCACGTGCGCCGACAGAAGCTGCTCGTACAAGGGGTGGGTCAGTATCTCCGCCTTGTACCTCGCGTTCTGCCATGTCCCCTCCGCGGCGGCACCGCCGCTGCCTCCCTGAGCCAGCACATCCGCCTCTCCGAGCTCCCGCACGGCGCTCCCTTCCCCGCCGCCCGATGATATCGCCACGGCCACGATGGAGTCGCTCGACACCGGTACTTCCTCCTCCTCTCCACCGCCGCCTCGCAGGATCGACGGCCTGGGGAACCATTGCCCATCGCCCACTCCGCGCCCTCCTGGAGAAGCAGACGCGTTAGGCGTGGTCTGGAGATGCAGGAAGCTTCCGTCCCCGTAGTGCCCATGCCCGTGCTGCTGGAGAATTGCGCTATTAAGCCAAGTCGGCCCGCTCCCGCCGGCTAAGGCCGGCTTCCCGGCGTTCTCCATAAGGCGGTCGAAGTTCTTTCCGTCCTCAGTTTCGTCTTCTGCCTCCTCCGGTGCACCGGCCGCCGAAGGTCGACCTGCGCCGAGCTGACCCATGGCGGTCCTTAGCATCGCCGGACCGCCGGCCGCCAGCTGCTGCTCCGCGTACTGCGGCATCGCTAGCTCGTGCGCGAGATTGTTATGGAACGCCATCGATGGCCCCGCCACCGCCACCGCCACCGCCGCCGCCTCTTCTTGTCGCCGCTCCTCCCCAAAGCAAGACAACAGTGAAGGAGAGGAGGGAAACGGAGACGGCAGCGTTGAAACTACCAGCCACACCTCCAAAACTCGCCCTTAATAACCTCTTTGTTTACTTTTGTCCTAAATCCCTCTTTAATTAAGTTCCTAATCCAACAGTTCAACCATTTTTAACATTCCTGCCCCCAAACAATAATATTATCCCACTTCAATCCCCGGCACATCCGGTGCATATCCAACCGTCGAATTCCTTCACGCCACCGGATCTGACGGTCCTAGCCTCTCCCGCACCACCGTTACACGTCGCTCCTTCGTAAATAAATATTTCAAAATTAATCCTCGTCTTCGCATTCCGCATCCGGGGCGGCCGCACTCCTTTCCCACCCACTTCTCTACTAGGCACGGGTACCACCTGGGCAGCTCTCCTCGCTGCTAAAAACATGCCATGTGGCAAGCTAAGGTGCGGTCCAACGAGAGTGTTCCGACCTTGTGGGGTGTCTGGTTTGTCGGCTCCGCCGCCCGCTTGGCCACGTCTTCTGTCTTTTCCTTTTTAAAAATAAAAATCATTTTTATTGTGAATATTTGGAAAAAAAAAATTGGTTCTCTTTTCAATTATACCGTTCGGTTCTGTCGGGTAATTAGATAGATAAAAAATCCTTATCCTTTAAATTATCTACGGTAGCAATCTAATAATATACGCATGTATTGGATTTTTTTTTTTTTTGAGAAAAAAAATAATGGTGACAAAGGAGTTTATGGAGTCTATCGTTGACCATGATATTTTTTTTTTCTCAACAAATTATTCAAGCAAAATATAAGAAATTTAATAATTTAACCTATTAAAATGCAACAGCACATCAATGAAATACTTTGCATCCACATGTAAATTATATATTTATAAATATATTCGAAGGAATTTATGTAGGTAGATTCATGGTTGAGACTTAAATATATATGTCGGTTGCTATCGGCCATTTTATATTCATCAAATGCAGTTTGGTTTGAGTCATCGTGATGAATTTAAAAATGCCAAAATAAATCTTTTAAAAAGAATACTGTAAGCATGTTTTTGGTGGTCATAATTAATAATTAATTATAGAGTTTTATTTATTCAAAATGTTAAGATTTAGGCCTTTAAAAAGTATTTTAATATGTAAATGACAAATATTGTTTTTATTATTTTAAAACACTTTTTTTGTAAAAAAAAAAAAGTTGCGTAATTTGTTATAAAACGTCATTTATAATTAATAAACAGTCCCGTGCCGTGCCGTTAGTGGAAGACTTCAGGGTTGCGGTGGGTCCCTCGGTGGCCACTAACGGTCGGAGGCCTCCTGTCCCGTAGCGGTCCCTCGTCTAGATCGTGCGGCCCAAATATATACACGTGGCGAAACATGACTCAGTGGAGAAGCGGTCCCCTCCTCGCTGCTTCCCAATTATTGTCGCACTTGGCGGTGAGCACGTCACGACTCAAGTCGCCGATTGCATCCAAGTACACGTCATCGGCGCGACATTAACTATATAACGTAACGTACTGCTACATGTGAGAGATATATCGGGTCGGGTTTTTTTTCGAAAAAAGAAACTGTTTAACATTATCACGTCGTTCAAAGTACATTTCTACCCTTATGAGAATCAGGAAGGGAGGACGGGTGGGTTGGTAAATAAACAGAAGTACGAGGGCATTAGGATAATAAGGGCGTGGTGGAGCCCGCGGAGGAGTTAGCCGTCGCCGTCTCTCGCCCACTCGCCCGCGCGCGCGTGATTCATTTATTTCCATCGAATGGTCGAGCGGCCGACACGCGTCCCGAAGGAGGAAAAAAAAAAAGCTTAGATTCTTTTTTCGGGTTCGTTTTTTCCTTTTTCTTTTTACGATTAGATGCGATCGATTTCGTGTGGAATCCGGTAATGCCGACGTGGATGGGGCCCACGTGGAAACCGCCCGTCTCGACTCGAAACTTCTGTTTTGCCATTTTAATTTGATTTTAGTTTAACTGTTATGAATTCAAATTTAAATTATACATAGTTAAATATTTTATAAATTTGTTTTTTCTTGAACATTTTATAAAATCAACTACGAATTTTTAGACATTATTGTTTTTTATTTTTAAATATAGTTTTTGAACATTAAATGTCAGCGCATAAACAAATTACCTCTGATTAATATATAATTAGCTTATTATAAATATTAAAAATAATACTTAACTTTATTTTTATCTATCATATTATTATTTTTATTATTAAGTACGACTTGTACAATGTTGACATCATTGGTTATATCAAATAGCCGGATTTTTATATCCTATGTGAATATATCCTGTAAGGTACAGATGGCAAGGCGGAGATTAATTTTCGATGAATATATATTTTAAAGTAAAAAATTTACTTCTTAAATATTTGACGATTAACTATAAATTAATCTTGATGAATAAGAATATTATGCTAGACATTAATATAATGCATTAATATCTCAATTAATTGAGCGATCTTAGCCCAAAACTTCTCCTCATAAAAGATTATTGTCGATATTATCTAATCTTTTTGTTATTTTTATTTTGTGTTTCACTTTGATGGTGGAGGTGGTCCTTGAGAGTGACAATTGGTTGAAAAAATTGTGGTTATTAGTTTTGAGACATTAAAATGATATTGACTTAATTTAGATCATTTAAAATTATATTTTATTATGGTAGAAATTTTTTAACAATTAGTTTAGTTTAGTGAAAATTACATTTAAAATGATATTCTCTTAAAGGGAATTAAATTTTATGACTAGCTTAGACATCTAATCATTAGCCACTCGACCAATTGACTATCATTTTGAGATCAAATCAGCAATCTAATCATGATTTCATAGTATTATGATTTTGAAACTACAATGATACAATGCTACTATGATTTTGAATCTATCTTAATTGCTTGGTAACAATCTCATGGCTATCAAGTGTTATCAAACTACACTTTTTGACTTATGCTAAATGTAAAATTAACTCGCTTACTAGAAGATTAAATAATTATTAATTATGATAAACTAACTTTAAAAAAAATATATAATTAAAGTTGAAAAGAAAATGTAAGAATTTCATCAAATGAAAGATAACTATTAGAATTATCAAAATATTTTTTATCACAATTGCTCTCACTCATTGAATTCACTAAAGTCAGCCAAACTAGTAGATTTTAGGTAGCACCGACATGCTGTTTTCTTACTAAATCATTTGTAGCTGTAGACAAGTTAATGTTAGGCGGATACTCAAGAATTTCTTTGGTCTTGACCACTTGCATTTACTACTGCCTGAATTATACTCCCATAAAACAACAATATTACCCTACCCAATTTTTTTTTAAAAAAAATAAATACTGATAATTTACTGATCATACATTTAAATTTCTTAAATATTTAAATTAGACACTCAACTTTTTTAAATTACCAAATTGTTTCTTTTTTTCCTTTTCACTTATCCTAACCAAATTGAGGGAAAAGTCATATTATGAAAAAAAATAGCAATTTGATGGTTAAGATGACTATAAATTCGATATATATAATGATCCGGTAATAAGGACGGAGAGTCCTTCCGGTCGGGAACATGTGATAGGCTCGCCGAGAAGCCGAATCGCTCGGCCCGGGAACAGACGAGAGGCGCAAAAGGACAAAGGGAGCAGGGGATAACATCATCCTCGAGACACCTGCCGTCGACAAGCAGCATGGTCGGCGGCCGAGCCATACACAGGATCGTACGGTGGAAGCTTCCACCGTCACATCCGGGATATGCTCGGACGATTGTGGAATGACGTCAGACATGCTTTTCTGACACGACTTTGTTAAGGTATATTTGGGGAAGCGTGCATGCATCGAGAAGCGTGTCCACGCCTCCCCGGGGTCCTATATAAGGACCCCCCAGACTTCGACGAAGGTATGAAAAATCATCACTGTAGCCACAGTTAGGCTGCCTCTCTCATTTCTCGTTGCCTGACTTGAGCATCGGAGGGTCGTCGCCGAGAAGCCCCTCCCGACTCGGCTTCTTTGCAGGTTCACCGGAGATCTACGCCGCTAGTCGGAGACATCGGAGCGTGCCACGTCCTCAGCATCCGTCGACTCAGCGCTCGGACAGGATAAAATTGGCGCCGTCTGTGGGAACACACCTGAATCCGAGCCGAGAAGATGGAAGAAGTTGGACGTCAACTCATGGTGACACTCTCCCCTGAAGAACTCGACGCGCTCATCCAAGTACGAGCAGCAAAAATCGTGAAGCAACAGTAGAAAGCTTAGGCCGAGCGGATAGCGCAACAGGCGACATCGGCATCGGGAGGCCGAGTGGCACCGGAGGACCGACCGGAACAACTCTCAATATGGGGGCAAAACAATGGGCCGACTGATACATAAATGGAGGAAACTTAGGCTTCTATAAATAAAAGTTATGGTCCTAGGTTATAGAGAGATTGATCATGTTTGGTATCTCATCGATAAAACTCTTGGGAGATTTAGAAATTTGTAAATTAAAGATCATTCTCTAAATTTGATTACAAAATATGGATAATGATACGCTTCCTTTATGTTTATTTATTAAGAATTAAATAAGTTTAGGATTTTGTGTTAAAATTTCTCAAACCATTTTCCCATCAGCATTATATTAATTTGATAAGACTAAACATTATTAATATATCAAAAATATTGTTACTAACTCGTCAATCTAACTTGATTAAAATTAATTTAAAAATTATATTAAGTTGATAAGACTAAACACTATTAATATATCAAAAATACACTTGATTAAAATTAATTTAATAATTATATTAATTTGATAAGACTAAACACTGTTAATATATCAAAAATATTGTTACTAACTCGTCAATCTAACTTGATTAAAATTAATTTAATATTATTATATCAACTAAAATACTATAATTGCTATAAGTGTGGAACTTTGGTCGAGTTAGATAAAAAAGTAGCTAAATCGGTTTACTCTAACAAATTGTAGCAATTATAGACATAGCTACTATACATTATAACAGTCACAATGATAGAAAAGAATAATAATATTTTTTTTATAAGATGAAAATTATAATAGAATGTTATTTTTTAAATACCTTTTCGATAAAAAAAGAATAATAATAAACGCCATTTTAATTTTGTCCATTTTTTCAACTAATATTCATTCAAACTATCTTAAAATTTTATTTTCCTCCAGATACGTTCTCATCTAGCGCCTCACAATGTTACGTACTTTTGCAAATCTTCTTATGAAATATTTAAAATAATTTAAATATTTTATTGAGACACATTATTTTAGAAAAAAAAACAAAAATCAAAAGACTCCCAATTTAAAAGAAATATCAAATGGACATTGTTCTAATCCCATAATACCCTTTATTCCAAGGTTACTATAATAACTATTGGTAGTTACTCTAATTGTTAGCACTGAATTCATATATCTCTATAAATATTATGATATTGTGTAAATCTTAAATTTATTTTTGAGTTCTACCTAAAAATCTTCATTCCAATGAGGATATCTTTCATTTTTTAAACTCATAATTTTTTTTATATATTTTCAATATGGACTTTGATTGTATTCCCAACAAACTTCCATTCAAATGAAGAACCACCATTAATCTTATGGTCCGAACCTCCACTCAAACATTCGATCACTTTTGACCGGCTTCGGGCCTCCCGTATAGTCACTCTTGACCTATTCAGGGCCTCTCCACAAATATCCTATCACTCTTGCCTGCTTTGAGTTTCCTCTCAATTTCATTCAAGGTCACCCCACATGTAATTTGGTCTAGAATATAACTCTAATACCACTTGTTAATACAAAAGGGATTCACATATTTCCACAATGATATTGTCTACTTTGGACCTAAGCTCTCATAGATTTATTTTTGGGCTCTACATAAAATGTCTCTTTTCAATGAAAATATATTCATTTTTTAAACTCATGATCTTTTTCATATATTTTCAATATAAGACTTTAATTGTATTCCCAACAACAACGTGTAGAAGTTACTAATAGTTGCTATAACGTTGTTGTTTATTTACAACACTATTGTATTACAGTAAAAGGGGAAAACCTTCACCTCGAGGCCCCTTCAGGGTTGACCTATGTGATCTGAATGTGAGGTAAATCACGGAGAGGTTCATCCCAGCATAGTAACCCTTTGTATGAGGGTCAAGAGATCTGCGATGCATTTCACACACACTAAAAATCGATCTCATAACCTATTACAGTAACACTACAAGTAAGTAGTTATGACTAGCTATTACAACATATAGAAATTATTTTATAATTGCTACAACGTGTAACACCTAATATAATACTGTTGTAGTATTGTAACAATTATTTAGTAGCTTCTACAACTGTTATAAATGTTGGGAGATTGTTTGATGTAATTGTCCTCAGATCAAGGTTGACTAGTTTGACTAAACTCAAGTGGATTCAAGCTTGAGTTTCGATATTTGGACAATATGTTTGATATGTGATAAGAGGTCAAGTAGGTCAAAGTTGACCAAATACTTAACAATGTGTGTGAGAGAAGTCAAGTGGGTCAAGACTGACCAGATACTTGACAATGTGTGAGAGAAAAGTCAAGTAGGTCATAGAGGACCAGATACTTGATTTGGAAAGTCCTAACTAGAGGCTAGACAAGAAAAAAAATCCTAATTCAAGGGTTAGGCAAGGGGTAAGTCTAACTAGAGGTTAGGTAAAGTCCTAATTTGAGGGTTAGACAAAAGGAAAGTCTAAGTGAGTCAACGAGGATTGCATGCTGGAAAAAGAAAGTCCTAACTGTCGTTAGACAAAAGAAAGTCTAAGTGAGTCAAGTAGGACCACACGTTGGTAAAGGAAAGTCCAAGTAGGTCAAGGAAGACTGTATGTTGGCAAAGGAAAGTCCTAATTCCGGTTAGGCAAAGGAAAGTCCAAGTGGGTCAAAGAGAAATGCACGTTGACAAAGGAAGGTCTTAATTGATGTTATGCAAGTGGAAAATCAAAGTGGGTTAAGAAACACCGCACTTGGCGATCGGAATTCTAATAGGAAGTTGACACAAGAGAAAGTCCAAGAGGGTCAAAAGGTTGACCAAACACTTGGTGAAGAAATTCCAATAAGTTATGGTTGACCAAAGGTTGGGCAAGGAAACCCTAGACTTAGGTTAAGCAAGTTAGGGTTGGGAAATCAATTAAACCAGAGCTAATCGATCAGGTGATTAATTGGGATCTTTCTTCATGAAACAGAAGGTATTTGGATCGATTGGGTAATCGATTAAGAGCTGTGTTAATCTATCAAGTGATCGATTGAGAGCTTGTCTTCACGAAACAGAAAGGGCTCAGATCGATTGGACAATCGATCAAGGTTAATCCCAATCAATTAGGTAATTGATTAGGAGAAGAAGTTCGCGATAAACAGTGATTTATTGATCGATCAGTTGATCGATTAAGAGGAGTTTTTCATGAAACATAGTAGTTTCCTCGTGAGAGTGTGATCGATTAGGACAAAATGCGAGTGAACAATGACTTTCTAAATTAATTAGGAGAAGCTTTCTTGCGGAATTGAATCGATTGGGAAGGCGCCCAATCGATTGAGAGCTTTGTTGTGAGAAACAAGGTTTGGTGAATCGATTCAGCTGAAGTGAATTGATTAGATGATCGATTGGGAGAAGTAGAAAAGAGTTATTGAGAAGTTTGTACAACTAAATTTGCTCAGATTTGAAGTAGCAATCAATTGAGGGTAAGGTCAATTGATTGGGAGCCCTAATTAATGTGATATAAAGGTTAGCACGAAGATTCAAATGCAATCTCTTCTTCTCTACTCTTCATCGTTGGTTCTTGAAGCTTCTTGTAGACAAGTGTTGTCGTACTTTCCAAGTATCAACAGGCAATCCACAACAACAAGGGACCAAGTGCAAAGGTTGTTCATTGTTGTGTTTATTTCCATGTTCTTGTTACATATCTTGTTGTATTCTCGTATTTACTTATACGAGACATCTCCATCTCCTAGAAGGAGATTTTCATAGTGTACTATTGTTCCTGTCTAGAAGCTGAGAAAACGAACCTGCAGGGGGGTGACGTGTCTGAAAGGTTGACCGCCTCCTCTTGACCCGGTGGTGTGCTGTCCTCTGCGTTGACCGGATCGTCAGAAGTCCTCCTCCTTCGGTCAACTGTACCTGCATCCAGCGACCGGGTCGCTCTGGTCTTTGGTACCTCGGTGCTCGAGGCGAATCACACAGATGCATCGACAATCACATATAATAGAGCAATGCAGTAAGTAACTAATAAGAGTACGATGACGTACCCTGGCCCAGGGGGGCGCCCTCGGATGGATGGATGTGCTGATAGCAATGCTGATCAAGTCATCGCGGTCCCGAATAGTAGATAGATGTCCATCAGCTGAGTAGCTGGATCCAGTGGCTCGAGGACGATGACATGGGATCTGTAACTCATAAGCACAATAACCAGCAAACATGATAATGATAGAATGGTGAGACATTGGCTCGATGGCCAGAACCCAATCCCGACTCAGAGGCCGACGTAAACCCATAGACTAGAGCGAAGCCGGCTGTTCCGTGGGTGAAGGAGGCAGCCACGGGAAACGGCGGAGTCATCCACAGGCGCCGGAGGTGGCGGTGGTGGTGGAGGATGCCGCTGACCGCTGGGGAAGGGCAGCAATGGCTGCCGGCGGCGGCTGTGGCCGCGGGAAAAGGCAGCAGTGGCTGCCGGCAGCGGTGCTGACTGCTGGACTTAGCGGTGATCGCTGGACTCAGCGCTAGTGAGGGGTCGACGGCGCTGTGGAGCGTGGTAGAGGAGTCACAAGTGCTGTGGAGCACAGTAGAGGACCAGCCGACGTAGAGCAGGCTGAGACGGTGTCTGCCAGAGGCTGAGGCAATGCACGAGGCAGTGGCACACGCTGGCAGCAGCGGCGAGTGCTGGTGGCAGTGGTGGTGGCGTTCCTTGTCGCCGTC
>JBBMJZ010413095.1:2893576-2904198 GCA_037833815.1 Zingiber zerumbet
TCCATGAACCTTGTTAGATAACAACACAGCTTAACTTTGAACCCTTTGACATAATCAAAACTCAGGTTCGATTATCTGGTGCTTACTGCACCAACACCAACTACAACTTCCCAATTTATCTCTTCACAGATAATCGTGGGGTCGACCGTGTGAGACTATTGGGTGGCGAATTTCACCTTTTTGCTACAACAATGAAATAGTTAAACCGAATTAATTGATTGGACAGACCAAATTTGAAGCTTAGTTTAGTTATTTCAAAATTTTAGTTTTTTTAATGATTATTTTAGATAATTGGTTCAATTACAATTTCAAAACTCTTAGTTTAGTAATTTTTTTCGATTCGATTTTTATTTTTTTTTAAAATTAAATTTTTGAATTAATTGGACCAAACTTCTAAATTTGATTGATTCTATCGGTTAATTTAATTTAATTGATCTTTTGTTCACCCTACTCTGAAAAAAGATAATGCATTTGTGATAAATGTGTTTGTCGCGGACCCAAGCCTACTTCGGAGGAGGCCGCTAGCACAAGGAGCAACTCTGTGTTGGATCAAGACGCACGTGAGAAGGGATGGATGAATCATGTGGTTTTAAAAATCATTCTTTTCTTTTAAAGTACACAACAGAAAAAATTAAGTACAAAAAGCAAAATAAAAAACTCGAACTTGGTCGATTTTATTTGGTTCGGAACTTTCGACGATTTCTACTTCAAGACCCAAGTTCCGCAGACCTATCGATGGGTAATCTACTAATAACCTCTCCCAGAACCGCCAGAAAAAAGGATCAAATACAAAAAAAGTACGAACAAGTGTAACACGCTACACTTTTCCTTTTGTAAAAATTAAGTACAAAATTGAACTTTGTTACCCAACACTTTTATAGATGATCTAATCAGACTTGGTGTTGGACTGCTTCTCAACGGTAGTTGGGTGCAGAAATGCCGTAGCAGAGCAATAACATGAAGCTAGAGCAGTCAAAATGTCAAACAGATGGGTAGAAGATCGTAGAAGTGTGTGAGAAGCCTTGGTCGATATGCTCTTTTATTGAGTATTGAAGGCGTCTTCTATAGCCCTGAAGGCTCTTTCAAACCCAACACTTTATCACGCAACTTTCGTTTCTTATCGTTGTCGAAGTCTTCTGCACTATCCGACTGAAGGCACCTTCTAAGCTCCCGAAGGCGCCTTGCATAAATAGTACTCAAGGTGTCTTTCGTCGCCTGGAAAGCGCCTCAAGTACTGTTCACTTGAGGCCCCTTTGCTCTACAAAATGTGTTAGTCGAATATAAAAATATTTAACCTACAAAACAATATTAGTACTATAATAATATGATTAATATATGACTTAGAACTTGTCCTCCAGACTAGGATCTAGTCAAGGTTTTAATTCAGGTTTTCGAAATATACCTAAATTGGACTAATGTCTACTGCCCCCTTAACTAGGACACGTTCTCACTAAATCACTCTCCTCCAGTGACTTACCTTCACTTACCAAGTGTCAAGTTACCTCCTTAACGTCAATATAATCCACGAGGTATTCTTACTGGAATCGCACATCCGAACTTCACCTATTGAGAATCGAACATCTCAATCTCTTGCCGGAATCGCACATCCGGATTTCGACCCATCAAGAATCGCACATTCCAACCTCTTGCCAGAATCCCACATTTGGACTTCCTGTCTGGTGTCTGGTCCTCTTGACTCGTCAAATTAGTTAATCCTGTGCACTCGGTAATAAAATTAGATCAACAATACATCTAACTTTGATCTACTTATCATTTATCAAAATTTAAGCGGTGCCAACTATACTAGTACTCTAAGTAAGACATTGTTAGAAGGAGCAACTCCGGAGCAACACATTGTCCTTGACCTAGAGACAGAAAATGCTGATGGGAATTTTGAAGTCATACCTAATTATTTATATTTGCTGAAGAAAAATTGAACAAGTTGATAAATTTTAGTTCATATGGCATTTTTTATAGATATATTATAATTAGTTTTGTTCTTATGATCTACGCCAACCATCTAAATTGGAAGATAATTATTATTGGGGTGGGCAATCGGTTCTAAACAAAACCGATTGAATTGAACCAATCGAAATATAATTTTTTTGATAGATTAAACCAATATAAAATCAATTAATTTGATTAATTTGATTAGTTACCTAATTAATGAATTAATTGATAGCATTATCGATTGAATTGAACCAATCGAAATATAATTTTTTTTGATAGATTAAACCAATATAAAATCAATTAATTTGATTAGTTACCTAATTAATGAATTAATTGATAGCATTATCAATCGATTGATATTAATGTAAATGAAATAAGGAATAAAATACAATAGCTTCACTTCTCAACTCTTAAAGGAATTCTCAAAAGGTAAGGAATTCTCAAAAGGAAAGAAGAACGCGGCTGCCAAAGTGGAGTTAGTGGCATGAGTAGAGGGAGTGTAAAAATGGAGGATAATGATAAAAAGAATAATAAAATTTTCTTTTCCTTGTTTTCTCATGTCACGTTGAAAACAAAATCTTTTTTTGTTACGATACAATTTAATTATAATTACATTTCCTCTTAGGTTTAAATTTTCAAGGCTTATTATCTCTTCCATCTCCTTCTATTAAATTTTTAGTACTTTTCTAGAATCCAATAATATGAATCTATTATAATCATATGAGTGATCTAATATCATTGACACAATAAACACATTTGCTCGCTATTACAATAATATAAATCTAATTTATAGACTTTGTGTGGAACTCTTCCACTCCTTATTTTCATTTAAAAGTCACTCAAACAGTTGATCATATCAAACTTTCTTTATCAATATACTGTTTGATCATATCAAAATTTTATTTACCAAATTTAACTATTTGAATTTGACTTTCTCAACGGGAAATAGGGAACCAAAACTTATATAACTCTCAATAGTTCAGGGATACAACTAGCTGTGGGTTCACAACTTTTGTAATTCAGAATTATACTTGTCCTTTATTTGGGCTTACCCTTAATAGCCCCATCCTATGATCAACTCCTTAATTATAGGATGTCAGAACTAATTCTGACTAATACCCAGTGAATCATGGTAAAAGCATCTAGCAACACTGTCCTATAATTCCCTAGGTATCACTGAATAGTGCCTACAAGAACCAGTCGATTATGGTTAACGTACAATCCGATTCCTTCATCTCATATATCCCGATTGAATCTACAACTATTGGTACATCGAGGATTGTATATTTTGATTTGACAACCATATGATATATCTTATAGTGATATCGCATATGTAACTATAAAACTCTTTTCCTAAAATGCATCTTACAGCTCTGATCAGAAACTATATACACTATAAAACAATATATTACATAGGATATTCACACCTGTAAGTGTATAGTGAATCCTCGACTATAATACAGACTTCTATATGTTTCGTTACTACACTCAATCTCACCACATGATAACTCTAATAAAGTCGATAAATGAGTTAAAGTGCAACCCCAGCATATAGTCTCAGTGTTATCCCGGGTCACAAGGACTACTAGTCTACAACCACAACCAAAGACTTATCCACTCGATAAAGGATAATCACTTGGAAAGTCTGTGCAAGGGATGTTCAATGAACTCATCATATGATCATTCATCGGTATCTTTGAACATCTCTATGTCCATACCAATAAAATATGGTACACTACATCACAAATGCTAGTCTCTAGCTCAAGCAGTCTTTTATCCTTGTTTATTAGATAGTCAAATTGACTAGGAACATATTTAAAATATACAATAAATATTAATGTATTTTATGATGACCATCATATATACCACCACATCTCAATATAGTATATTGAATGACTTTATCTATACATATAGTGTGGGTATAAAGATAAAGTAATACTAAACTAAATTAAATTATATTAAAATAAAGAATTTATTTATAAGAGTCAATAAAGTCTTACCCAACAGTTAACTTTACAAAGCACCTGCTCTAAATTGAATAAATGTTAATCCGATTTAACACCCCTACCCACCCATATATGTAAATGAAATAAGGAATAAAATAATACAAATATGCATAGCTAATGGTTATGTGATATATTTAATTTTTCCATTGCACCCGGCTTACGCCCACATAAATTTTATATCATAATAAATATATACAAATTAAGGTACTTTATTTTAGATTTTAATCGTTCAGTTGATTATCCATGCTTTGAGTGAGACAATCAATTTAGGCATGCCAAGAGGGTGAAGTAGGTCGAGGTCACATTGTCGGACAAATCATGCTGGTTGAGCGGGTTGAATCGGTCGGATGAATCAGGTGTACCGAGTAAACTGGGCTGATAGGTTCAGGTTGGGTTAGTTCATCTAGGCATGCTAACAATCCAATCAAGCTGATTGATCTATTTTGGCACAAAAGAGATTCAATTATTCCTGTTATTATTCAAGCTAACTCTGTTGTGCGACTTAAGTAGACCGAAATGAATGGTTGTGGCAACAAAAATCTAACTACAAACAACACAGCAGAATGTAATAACAAATCCAGAACAAATCTTCTGAGCTTTCCACAAATTTATAATCAAAATTTTCTTTTTTTTAAGAAAATAAAACATAAGCAGATAGTATATGTAATGTAAGAGTCATTAGACATCATATCGAGCTCAAAAATAAAAAATCAAAAATATACACAACAAAACATATTAATTAGCATGTAAGAAGTAATAAGCATATAAAATTAACATCTAAAATATTTATCATTTGGAATATGTCTTGTGCTATCATCATACAATTCCCTTTCGCTCCCACGTGTATTAGTGTAGTTGGTACCTGCATGAATATTTACTGTAATAAGGTTTGGGGTCAATACAAAAATATCTCATTAGGGTGTCTAACATCCCAATACAAGGGGCCGTTGTACTAAAATAAAATTTCCCCCGTAATTTATCCCCTGCCGTAATATATGGAGCCGCCTTAGAAGGACCGCTAAAATGAGAACTTCACTTTTACTGCAATCATACAGTTCGCTTTCTCAAACTAACTGTCCTAGGCCTCACATAAGAGCTTTGGAATACTTGTGCACTGATCAGAGATGATATGCTAATAATCTTAAAAATACCAAAGATTGTAAAACGATCACAGAAATGACAGCGTTGAATTTTGCAATTTCCAAGTTACTTGATATACGACAAGATATTCGCAGGTAAAATGATCCAGATTTTCTAAGGTACAATATACCAAGTACAATGGTGGATTCAGTGGGCTATTCTGAATCCATGCTACTTGTTAATTTTAACTACGTTAAACATCATTTCTCAGAAGTTATACCATCTCTGATGCTTGAAGGTGACTTGGCAATCTAGGCAAAACAAATAAAAACGCTCCTTAACTCCATCAGCATATCATGGTAATATGAGCGTTTACACTTTCTAGAATTAAGAAAGATGAGGATTAGTACTTGTATGATGATGAGGAGGATTGCAAAATAGAAAATAATTAGATTTGAAATTATAACAATTTCTAACGGAAATGACTAGAAATTAATACTTAGTTCATGTTATGGTGCTCTGGAATGTATGTGGCTATGTGCAATTATGTTTCATGAGAATTTGCAAAAAAAAGTCTTGCTGAGGTACAGACACCAGCTCATGCCAAAATCATTAATGATTTGTTCCCAAAAGATAATATCTAAGTAATTGATTGCTAGAAAGTTTCAAGAATGCACAGGCAAAGATTAATCATTCTACAGCAATCAATGCAGGAGTTTAACCCTCACAAAGCCTAGGCATCTGCAACGACAACAATACTGTCGCAACACTGGCACGAATGGTTAGTCTAACTCTAAGAACAATTGATATATCTGTCTCCAATGGTCCAATTGTAATGCTAATTTCACTGTCACAACCATCATAAAAAAAAAAGAATAATTGGGACGATTTAACTCACCATCACTATCTGTTGCTGCTCATGATGGTTTTGGAAATCATCGCAAAAACACTCTTTTGTAGTGTGGAAAGAGAGAGAAAATTCATAACATAATCAGAAAAAGCTGATGCATATGATGAGTAATGAAAGAAGCAATAGCGTACAGTAGGAGAAGAGGCAAAAACTACAGTAGCCTAATATTTGACAGGGAGATCAAGGAACCTGTAATAACTCAAATTGCTAGTTCATATAGTAATTTCAGGCAACAAAAAAAAATGATGGTTTTAGTTCACCCTGTGGCCAGGTTTTTTCCTCTACTGCTAGGTAGTCACACAATCTCAAATGGCAAGTCTCACATATTTGTCAGCTAAGTTAAATAAATATTAAATTATTTATGTACACTATCAATAGTAGGCATATGGGAAAATGTGATAGAAATTTTGGTACCACTCTGTAAGCAGAAAAAGACCGGTTAAATTCTGGTAAAGATGACTTGTCGAAGACAGTATGTTCAGATTTGTGTGTGTGTGTGTATCAGAAGATGGCATTTAAAAGGATCAAAAACATCGTAATGGATCGTCAATAATCCAGACATGTTAGTCCCACAATTACAAGTAGGCATAAGAAACAAAAAAATGGTCCCAAGATGATAACCTACGTACCTCTGCTGATGCAGCATCAAAATGGCTGCTCAATCTCCTGAAGAAAAAGAATCATATCATAAAAGCAACTCAGACAAACATAATCAAGAAAAACTCTTGAGAGATGGACTCACCTTGGTTTATCAGTCTTTGCAAAATGTTTTGACATTATTGAAGCCTGTAATAGAATAATAAGAATTAAGCATTTGAAGAGCAAAGAGAGAGAGAAAAGTCAAATAGTTTAAGAAAATTTTAATGAGAAAGCTAAGTAATTTAAAAGAACATCATGTTCTTTTTGGTATCCAACAGATAAGGTTCGTCAATGCACCCCTTCACAGCCATTTTATCGATCCAGATGAGGGGATACATTTGAAAGCTGCTTTTCAAGGGAAAAAATTTGAATCATCAAGAAAACTAATATAACTTCTCAAAAAAGTAACTTTCAGCATTAAATTACTGATCTTAACAGCAATCACAATATATTAGAACATATTATGATTGGCTTGATGATAAAACTAGAAGTTAACAAAATATTTAAAAGTGAAACTCATTAAGTTATCAGTAAAATAAAAAGATTACATTAAAATATTTTATATTACAGAAAACAAACAAGTGATATCCTGGCCTACAACTCAATAAAGAAATAAGATTCATATAACATACCCCTAATAGTTGGGACAAATAGTCTTTGATGATAATTGGCTTGATGAAGACGATTATGATAATTGGTTATATCAAAATTGTTACTTTTAAATTTTTATAATAATTTTATTGAGATAATATATTTGCTAATGAAATGATAGTTAATACTAAAGTTATAGTATCTTGTAGACTAATTGCAAAATATTAATAGAATAATACTATTTATATGTTAATTAAATTATTAAAATAGTATTTGAATGATAATGATTTTCTAAATAAACTAATATAAAAATGAAGGTTTAAAAAAAAATGTATAAAAACAACATGCAGTTCATTTAACACATAACATGTTTGGTATAAGACTATGCTAACATACATCAAGCACACACTCCATATTCTATTAAATGTAAATTATATTGGCAATGACACACAAGATCATTTGTTGTAAGTTTACATCTCCCATATATCTGATTATCTTATAAATTCAAGTAGGGAAAATTACATTTATTAAAGAACATGTCAAATTAAGTATTCTAAGAAACACAGCTCCATATAAATTATTTTGTGTATCAACCTCAGCAATTAATAACTAGAACTCAAGAAACTAGAATTTGTTTGGGTGGGTTATACCATATGCAGCCTCAAACAGATGCAAGTATTGTCTCAAAGCATATGCCTATGTAACTACAAGCAATGTATGCAATCCGTTTCCAAAATAGCAATATAGCATTATAATATATAAAACAAATACTATATTTCATTAGTAAGATAGTACTTGCATAAGCCTAAATAACAATATATGCAATCACTTTCTGGAATAGTGATAAAATTTTACAATGTATAAAATAAACACTACTTTTGACTCATAAGGTAATATTGCCTATAAATTATTGTCCATTTTTTACAAACAAATGACAAATTAATGGCATATAAGTTTCAGAATAATAATACAAAAACTTAAGGTGTGGATATATAAAGATAGCAACAAATGTTTTCTAAGTATAATTTTACCAAATACTACACGATACATCATACACATGATAAAGTTGTTTCATAAAACAATTTCAAGATACAATTTACCAAATTTAGCAATGTATCTTAGCTTTAAGTTTTTTTAAAAAAAAATGTTGATGATTTGATGCAAGCACCAAACCTATCATCTTATATGATGATGTATTCATGACCATGACAATAAAAGATAATATACTTTCTCAACATGTTAAAAAAATATAACTTATAAGTCCACAAGAAAAACTTTCTCCCATTACTTCGAGAATTATATCCATAGAGTCAAACTGCACCACGAAGTTTTAAATTGCATATTCATCAATGCACTGGAACACCAAAAAAACAATATGATTGGAAGAAAATCTTGACCTGTTCTTGAATGATGCTTCTAGCTTCAACAAGGTGAGCTTCAAGCTCAAGTTCCTTTTCAGTTGCCTCACAAGTAACTTCTGCTTCCTTTTGTTCATCTTGCAGCTGTGTCATCCTTGCCTGTCTCAAGAAGAACCACAAAGATAAAACAAAAAAGAACAATCAAGTCTTATCCCACTAATTGGAGTCGACTATATGGATCCTAAACCAAAAAGATAAAAATAAATAAATAAATGATGGGAAAAAAACTATGCAATGTCAAGTAACAAAGTAAAAGGGAAATACTTAACTAGTGCTTATGGAAGGACCAAGTAGTCAGACCTTCTATCTAATCTCTGGCCATATGGAAAGGTCGATCAATGACATCCTGCTAAAAAAATCCATTAGGGAAGTTATCTATTAGAAGAAAATTTTTCCCCAATACCCCATACAGACTCTCAGAAATTTAAAAGGAAAGGAGTTAGATATCAAACCATCTTTCCACCTAATGGGGATTGAGGAGGTTTTGCATCCTGTCTTTCATTCAGAGCACTAATTTGTTGTAGTGGGCCATTTGGAGCATATAGAAAGTCGCGCATATCCATTTGGAACTGGGTTTGTATCATTACCACCTGCTACAACCCTAGCCTTGTCCTCAAGGCTAAAATGAGGAAATTGAGTTCTAAAAGTGAAATCATCCTCCCACCTTGTGTCAATCATGTCCTTGCCATTCCATTTGACTAACCATTGACAAATCACTTCACCATTATGAACAATGTGTCTACTAGCAATCACATATTCGGGTTCCACTTCATCTTCAAGTGTCCCCTCCAATCCATTGGGTAGATCTACATGCACATTATATTCTCCAATAGCTTTCATAAGTAATGATACATGAAAGGCAGGATGAACTCGAGAATGAGGGGGGAAGTTTGAGCTTATATGCAACCTCCATATTTTGCAATAACCTAGAAAAATCCATAATATCTTGCTGCCAATTTTTGATTAATCCTCCTAGAAACAGTGTGTTGCCTGTGGGACCTTAATTTAAGGAACATCATTCTCCTACTACAAATTGTAGTGGCTTTCTCTTTTTATCAGCATATCTTTTCATATATTCTTGTGCCCTAAAAAGATTATATTTAAGTTGAAGGAGAGCTTCATCCTTGTCAAATAACTCCCTTGACACTACCTCAACTTTAGTTTCATTTGTTAAGAAACGAGTTAATGTAGGAGGCTTTCGACCATAAACTACTTCAAAAGGAGTTTTACCAATAGATATATGAAAAGAAGTATTATACCATAATTCTACCCACGGTATTCAATAAACCAAATTTTCAAGCGGTTCAAAAGCAAAACAATGTAAATATCCCTTCAAACATCTATTCAAGACTTCAATTTACCCATCTGTTTTAGGATGGAAGGAAGAGCTCATCTTAAGCATTGTGCCCTACAACCAAAAGATTTCTTTCCAAAAGTGACTAATGAATAATGGATCTTGGTCACTAATAATGGATTTAGGAACTCCATGGAGTCATACAATTTCTCGAGCAAACAATTCAGCTACGGTCTTGGTTGTATAAGGATGTTTCAACAAAATAAAATGTGCATATTTAGATAACCGATCCACCTCAACAAAAACAGCTTCATGCCTGCTTGATTAAGGAAGCCCGATGATAAAATCCATAGAGATGTCATCCCATATTAGGTCCGGAATCCACAAAGGTTGGAGCAATCCTCCAGGGATGGTTGCAGCATATTTGTGTCTTTGACACACATCACAAGATTACACAAACTCTTGTACACAACGCTTCATACCTCTCCAATAAAGATAACCTGCCAACCTTCTATAAGTTTTCAAAAAACTAGAATGTCCTCCTAAAGGGGAAGAATGAAATTCCTTTAGGAGTAATTGTATTGAAGGAGATGAAGCAGATATAACAAGTCTATTGTTATAGTATAGAACTCCTTGTTGCATCTCAAAACCTGGATGAGAACCTGGATTATTGGTTAAATCAGCCATAATTTTCTGCAATTGCTGGTCTTGTTTAGCTTCTTCAATAAGATTTT
>JBBMJZ010413095.1:2962975-2973403 GCA_037833815.1 Zingiber zerumbet
TTAGAATTATATTTTCAATATATTAAACGCACTTTGATTAAATAAAATAATAGGTTTTATTAAGAAATTACTAAGATGATATATGCATAAGCATTATGAATGTAACAACCTAAGTTCCCCTCAGGACGGACAGTTGGCTAGTATACAGTAGTAAGATTTGTGGGTCAAATCTCGACTACTAGTAGGGTGTCTGTCCTCTCCTATGCACTATTCAACTACTCAAGGCATATGTCCTAAGTAGGTTGGCTAGAGAGGAGTAAATAGACTGCAATTACAGTTAGAATAATATATCTTATTTTTGCTTTAGCAAGGATGCAATATTAGTTAAGCTGAAATAATTAACATAGAGAAAAACAGCTTAAAGAAATAAAGCAAGAGGATATAAAAATTACTTTGTTACAACATAGGTGGTTGTTAATCCAAGATAAATGAAAACGTAATAAAAATATCTTTTATTGAAGGCGGAGAAACCTTTTATACTTTTTGAAAGCTCAGAAAAGATAAGGAAAGTTAATACATAAATTGTTGATTAATTCCTACCTCTAGGAGGTTTTTATAGCCTCCTGGAATCAGTTACCATTGGTGTGAAGCACCTCCAAGGAGGTCCAGGTCACTATAACAGTCGTTTGTCAAATTTGGAGGCGCAAGCATGCTTGAGTTGCCTTCCTTAGAGCCACCTCCAAGCCTCCTTGAGGCACCTCTAAGCCTCCTTGAGTCGTCAGGGAGCCTCCAAGAGGGTCTTTCAACCCTTTTCTTTACTCTCCATGTGGGCGATGCTCCGGTTATTCGAAATTGAGCTAACCCGAACCCAATTCCGATAGTCTCCTAAAACAGACTTTCTCCCCGGCTTCTCGTCCCTCGAATATACCGTGCACGTCCTTCTTGTCCAACTGTGTACTTTTCCTCAGCTTCTTGTCCCTCGGATGTATCGAGCTCGTCAACTCCCATCCCCTGTCATCCTTCTCATCCGCCGTGTCTTCCTACTTCTTGTATTACTAAGTTCTTACATACTTAAACATAAGGATCAAACACAACATAACCTAACTTGACTCAGTTGATCACATCAAAATCAACCTAGGGTACTTAGAACCTCTCTCTTTTTTATATATATCGACCTAAGTTAAAATTAGGCTAAACAAAAACATAATATTTTATATTGTGAAATAAAAAAACAATTAAAGCATGAAATTTGTAAAATTAAAAAAGTACAATAAAACCTTCCCATAAATTTAATACATATATTACTCCCTTTTGATCACATAAAAAAAAATAGGAAAGAAGAATATGGTTTTTACCGAAATTAATTTTTCAATCGAAATAATTTTTTACCGTTAATTTTCTATTTTAACAAAGATAATTTAAAAATTACTTTGAAGTTTTGAAAAATATTGAAAATATTTGTCATAGTTAAAGATAATCAGACATATTTGTATAAAAATTTTCACGAGAAAAATTATTTAATTTTTTAAAAAAATATTTTTTAGCAAAAATATTTATTTTCAAAATTAAATACTAAAAATTTGAATCTAATTTTTTAAAATTATGAAAAAATTTTAATATATAAAAGTTAATATTTATCCACGGAAAAATTAAATTTTGAAAAATAATTCTCAATAATTTTTAATTATAGAAACAATATTACCAATAAACAATTCAGAATAAATCATCATATAACACATATAACACAATCAAAATTTTATTTTAAAATTCTATAAAATATTTTTTATTTTAAAAGTATGAATTTTGTTGAAAATTTTATTAAAAATAATATAACAGTCAGCAAATTTCTAAAATTTTTCTATTATTAGATCAAATCATTATATAACACTGAAAAAAAATCAACTCAAAATATTAATAGTAAGTATACAGAACAATTAAATTTTGCAAACATTATTAAAGTTAAACTAATTTTAGTATGTATAAAGATTAATTTAAACAAAGTATGATTTACCAAAATAAGTTCTTACAATTTATCAAAGATTTTTCAGAAACATAATTTCTAGCTATTTTTATAATTTGACCCCTATGACAGGTCAACCCTTTACAACTTAAAAAATTCAAATTTGAGCATATAGAATTTTTTTTCAATAACTATTTGATCTTTCAATTTAGAATTTTTCATTTAAATTTTGTCAAAAAGTTCTAATGGACATGCATTAACTAATTTTATTTTTAAATCAATATTTTCCTTTTTCAATTTATTATTTTTAAATTTGAGTTTGCACATTGATATACACATCAGTATTATGCCAGAATATAATTCATCAGGAGATAGAAGGTATACCTTATTGGTGCAATTTTCCCTGGGTCAAAGTTGACCAGGTTGGCTAAGCCTGATTTGGCTCAAGCTTTAGTTTTGATGTTTGATAATATATGGAGATTACGGGTGCAATTGTCTATATGGGAAATTGACGATCAAAGGTTAACCAGAAAAGTCAAGTAGGTCAATGTTGACTGGATACTTGACCAGGAAGTCCTAACTGTAGATTAGGTAATGGTAAGACCAATGGAAGCTAAGCTGATAGAAGTCTTGGTGAATGAAGTTAGGTAAATGAAAGTCCTCGTGAGTAAAGCCAGACAGGTGGAAAGTTATAGTGAGTGAAGCTATGCAAATGATAGTCAAAGTGAGTGAATCCAGGTAGGTGAAAAGTCTCAGTGAAAAAAATCCTGCTGAGTGAAGTAGGTGGGAAAATCCTAGTGAATGAAACTAGGTGATGAAAAGTTTTGGTGAGTGAAGTCAAGAAATAGAAATCCAGGTGGGTCAAAGGATTGACCGGACATCTAGTGAGTGGAAGTCCAAGTGGATAGTGGAGGACCCGACACTTGGCATGAGAGGTAAGTCCAAGTGGGTCAAGGTTAACCGGACATTTGGCATGTGGAGAAAAGTTAAAATGGATCAAAGAATTGACCGAACACTTAGTGGATAAGTTCCAGCAAGTCATAATTTACCAGATGCTAGGTAGTAAGAAGTCCCAACAAATCACAATTGACCAAATATTGGGAAAGGAACCCTATTACTCAGTTTTAGGATATAGGGTTGCCAAATCGATTAGGACAATAGATTTAGTTGAGCTCAAGTGATTAAGGCAATCACTTAAGGCATGGTAAGCGATTAGGCTGATCACTTAAGAGTCATTTATCACGATCGAAAAATGTGGTGCCAAATCGCTTAGGTTAAGTCATTCAGCAGGCCTTAAGCGATTGGGGTAATTGCTTATGGTTCAAGAACTAGCTGCTCTACGAAGGTTGCTGATGTGGTAATCACTTAAGCCAAATCTTAAGTGATTAAGGTGCCCGAAGAAGGCCTAGAAAAGTGTTTCTGTAACCATTGTGCTACATCTCTTCTCTCCTCCTCTCCGCTTCTTCACGCACGATACACACTAGTTCTTGGAGACTTAGAGTGAAGTGTTGTTACACTTCCAAGTTGATCAAGAGGTGTTCCCAAGCAAGAATAAAGTAAACTAGGGTTTCATTGTTGTAATCTTGTAAGAATTCATATATATTAGCTTCTCATTCTCTTCTTCTTGTATTTCTTTGTGTGTAAGCTTGTACGAGGTTTCTCCACCTCCGGAGTATTTATGAGAAGGAGTTATTTCATAGTAGATGTGTGTGAGAGGGTTGGATCCTTGGACTAGTCACCTTGTTGAGGTGGATACCAAGTAAATCCATGTGTTAACATTGGTGTAGTTTTGCTTTGTGTTTTCCACTACAAAAGATCATCATCGACAAAGTGAGCGAGTTATTCACCCGCCTCCCCTCTAGCTCCTGTTGACCCAACATACCTCACTTACCAAATCAGATTGAAGCTAGATTCTTCCTCTTCATTACTGCTTTTTTCAGAAGTAGCTTCCCCTTCATCGATGTTCTACTCTTAGTGACTCGCCATTAGTGTTAGTCCGGCATATTCTTCTAACTCGAACTCGGATGATGTATTGTCCCATGTCGCTTTGAGATTCCTTTGTTTCGACTTGCTTCATCCTTTGTCTTTCTCCTTCATCTTCAGCTTTGGGCAATCATCCTTGATGTGTCCCTCTTCTTGACAGTTGTAGCATTTGATTTTCCTCTTTATCAAAGGAAACTTCTTGGCCTGTGACTTGTTAAGTTTGTTAGATTAATTAAAAAACTTTAAAAAATTTCTTACCATGAAAGTTGTTTCGTCTTCGTCTAATGATGTGTCAAACTCTGAATTGTCTTTTCTAGTCTTCAATGCTAGATTCTGACTTGACTCCGTATCTTTCCTCATATCTGCACAACTAGATTCATGATGTTCGGAAATTAAAAATAAATTTCCAACGTACTTACCTCGAAGTCTTTGGAGATGTAGTAGGCAACTACTATCGAGGATCATTCAGGAGTTCTCAAGAACGCAGTTAAAGCATACCTTATTGCATCTCTATTTTGTTACCATTTTTCCGAGGTTGTTAAGTCCGATGATCAGTGCCTTGATCTTCTCGTGTAATTGAGCCACCGTTTCTCCCTTTTCCATCTGAAGGTTTGTTAGTTGATTCCGGAGAAAATCCCATTTCGTTAGCTTAACCTCCGAGATTCCTTCGTGCAACTCTAAGAACTTATCTTAGAGTTCTTTAGCTAACTGGTAGACTCCGATCTGGCTGACTTCTTAAGGAGGTAGAACGTTGAGCAGATGAAACTTTGTTTTGTCGTTGGCCACGAAGTTTGCTTGCTCCTTCTTAGTCTAGTAATTTGCTTCTTTTTCGTTGTTGTTCTGATCGCTAGGTGCTACAAAACCATACCTGATAGTTAATAAAATATCAAAGTCAGTTTTAAAAAAATACCTTCATTTTTTTCCAATTGGCAAAGTCCCCCCTCGAACTTTGGTGGATGAATGCTCACTTTGGCCATTTGTGCTTTAGATGACGGTTAATTCTTCTGAAGCGTCCTCGCTCTAATACAATTATAAATCCTAGGTTAGTCGGTTAGAGGGGGTGAATAGTCTGCAATTAAAATTAGAATAATATCTTTTATTTTTGCTTTAACACAGATGTAATATTAGTTAAGCAAAAATAATTAACATCGAGAAAAAAACTTAAAGAAAAAAGTTAGAGGACACTAGAATTATTTGGTTACAACATAAATGATTGTTAATCCACGGCAAGTAAAAGCACAATAAAAATCTCCTTTTGTTGAAGTCGAAGAAGCCTATTACACTCTTTGAAAACTCATAAAAGACTAAGAAAGTTAATACATAAGTTGTTGATTAATTTCTAGCTTCATAGGGCCTTTTATAGCCTCTTGGGATCAATTACCATTGGTGGGAGGCACGTCCAAAGAGATCCAGGGCACCTCCAAATGGATAAACATTTATCCAACCTCCAACGCCCGTACAACGGTCACTGTAACGGTCGTTTGTCGAATCTAGAGGCGCGATGACACCGCCAGCATGCTTAAGGCGCCTTCCTTGGAGGCGCCTCCAAGAGGGCCTTTCAACCCTTTCCTTTGTTCTCCATGTGGGTGATGCTCCGACTGTCCGAAATTAAGCTCACCCAAACCTAATTCTGCCCTTCCCCTTGAGCATGCTTCATCCCTAGTTTCTCATCCTTCGGATACGCTGCACGCGTCCTTCTCATCCACCGATATATTTTTCTGCAATTTCTCGTCTCTTGGATGCACTGAGCCTGTCGACTCCCTTCCCCTGCCATCTTTCTCTACTATTATGTCTTTCGTTCAACTTGTTATGCTCCTAAGTTGTTATACACTTAAACACAAGAATCAAATATAATATGACCTAACTTGACTCGGTTAATCACATCAAAATAAACCTGGGGTACTTACAATCACTAGTAGCTACCAGTATTTTTAACTTTTCCGTGTTGGCCTGGGAATGAGTTGGTAGAAATATTAGAGATGAATTAACCACCTTTTACCACCATGAATGTGGCAACCTCACTGGTACTCATGCATTGTACATTAGATTGAGGTGCTTTGTATAATGAAATTGTACAGGATTTGGACCAACATGATTTTAAAGACTTCGTTTAAAAAGCATAATGAAGACTTGAATCACCGTCATGTGGATGACTATATGAAGTTGATCTAAATCTTGAGGGATCATAAACTCCATTAACTGATCAACAAGTTTTTATTTTTACTTGTTGAACCTTTTATACCATAACGTGGTTATGCTCATTTTAGATATTTGTTACTATTCGTGTACATATTATATGAAAAAAAATAAATTATGATGTTAGTTTATAATTGATCGTTAAATGACTAAAGGATGAGAGGAATTTTTTTTTAGGATATATGTCCATCGAAAATTTATTTTTACCTTATTATAATAAATTTATTATCCTCTAGTCAACTAAATACGCATGAAGAGAGACTTGTTGAACATTACCTGCATTGATGTGAGCTCAAGACCAACGTCTTGGAGACTCATCGAAACATTTGCATTGGGAATATGCATTATAGATGCATAGTCAATATCTTTATGCCCTCAGAGATTTGGTTCTAAAATTGAACGATTTGAGGCCTCTAATTTATGATCGGATCATAATTCACTAATGAATGAACGATACATAAGGAAAATAAGATACAATTGATAAAATTAAACTAATATGTGGATAACTATTATATGAATTTAAGTGTTTGGTCTCATACTTATAATGGAATAACATCTAGATTAATAAATTATTAATTAATGGGGTTTAATTTAGATAATTATCAATCAATAAATATATCAAATTTAGTAAAAATTATAATTAAGAGTATTATTTTATTTTCTTAATCACTATAACTTACATATTATAATCATTTATTAGTAGGTAAATGACTAAGATATAATTAGGTATATGATATCTACTTAGATACATTCTAAATGAATATCATGGACACATCATCCAACAATTTTGCAACATGCTCCATAGCATCCATATTGAAATTAATTGGAAACTATATTCGTGGTTGCAAGACAAACTATGTAAAAGAAGCACCTTTTACTTAGTGAATTGGATATATCATTAGAGACATTAATATGTTGAATTTGTTTTGTGATCTCTATCTCAGTCTTTGTCTAAGAATCTTTCTAATACATATAGAGTAAAAAAAAAGGACAGTTAATTTGTTTCAATATTGTTTAACAAATATTGTCAATTTTATTTCAATGGGGTTTGGCAAATTTTTTTTTTTTTTTTAAAAAGACTTAATGGCTCTTGTCATTGCCGTAACTAATAACTTTGCTTACTAATATGTTGAGTTGCTAACTTAGACCCGCATGAACTATTCTGTCCTTCCTGGAGTGTGATGTTTCTTTTATTTCTTGTGTTTCCTATATAGAATTTGAGTCATGGTCTCTTCCAACTTTGCAATTATCTCCTTTCATTCTTTTTAGCCCTATTGGGTGTTGTCTGTAAACCCACTTGATTGACTATGACTGCTCTGCTTGATTAATGTTGCAGGTAAAAGTGAAGTTTTTTCACTTTTTTTTTTGTCAAGACATATGCTCTGATGATACAAAAAGTTATCTTAAAAGAGAGTTTAGAAGCTTGCCCATCCTATATTCAACTTGAATCACTTGATTAATTAGGATTGTTCGGCTGGTTCAATGTTGTCAGTAAAGTGAAGATTTTTTATTTCTTTTATATTTTTTCATACAATTATGAAGATCACATAAACATATATAATAAAATCAATGGGAACGTCTTAAGGATAACAGTAAGGGTCCGTTTAGTTTGAATTATTATATATAATTTTAGTTATATGGTTATCGGATAATTATATAACTAAGATTATGGAGAATAAACATAACCAATTATTGTTTAATTCGACCTAGATAATACAATAACAATTTATTTATTTAAAGTTTTTAATGAATAATCAAATTTAATATTTTATTATATTATCTATATTACAAAACCAACATTTTTACGTTTTTTTTACTTTTTACGGGTTTTATGTTTTTTTTTTTAAAAAATACGGTTTTTAAGCTTTTTCTATTTTTTTTAGTTTTTACATTTTTTCCTATTTATAGGTTTTTACATTTTTTTTATTTTTTATTTTTTTCATTTTCTTTTTTTTTAGTTTTTTAGTTCATTTTTTTCGTGTTTTTTAATTATCCGAGGGTATTTTAATAAAAAAATTATTAACTCCAAAATCAAGAATTTTTTTAATTTTTCAAGTTTTCTTGTTTCGGGTTGCATGTCTCTTTACTAACGTGACGAGCATAGAACATTACTCGGAAATTATCGATTACCTAAACTAAATAGACTTTTCATTGATAACCATAGATAATCAAAATTATCAAGGATATTCTCAAACCAAACACACCTTAAAATTAATTTTGTAGTCCGAACTTTGCCTTCTCCTTTGGTTTTTAGCAAGTGCAAAATGCTATTGCTAATTTACAAAGGGTTAGAAAAGTTGATTTAGTAATTACAAATAAAGATTTCATACTAACAGAGTATTAATATTCAATTATTAGACTTGTTTAACACTGTAACAGATTTGTTACAGATGAAACTCATTTAAATCACTTCTTAGATGATGAACTTTTAATTGTAGATTATGAACATCTCAATCATCTATTTTTGCTAATGAGTTTGCAAGTAATATCCTGGTTTCAAGTTTCAACCTTTTTATTTGGTTTAAATTATCACATAAAAATTATATGAATGATGATGTATTAATTGTCAAGTTTGAATTAATAAATATCCAAGTTTTATGGATTTTAAATTTTGTAAAATTAAATTTAGATTTTATCAAATAAAAAAATGATATTTACTGGGTGTTTTTTAAAATGATTTTGTTAAAAAGAAATAAAAATAAAGACATCTTCTCAAAGTCGGCCCAAATTGATTTGCCCACGCATGTAACTTGCACCAAGTAGTGTAACAACGTGGGCTCACCTGCATCGTTGTATGGGGTTATTTTATCGGGTGGGTGATAATGATATTCAACTCATAATTATTTCAAAAGTTTAGAGAGCGTTTAATTTGTATTTTTTATATTATTTTTTATTTTTTTATAAAATAGAAAATATATTTAGTTTATATTTTTCTTTCATTTTCTATAAATGGAAAAAGTATTTTCTAAGAAAACAGAAAATACTGAAAAATTATTTTTTAAAAAAAGGAAAAAAATGATTTTCTGAAAATGAAAATGAAAATGCAAAAGGTTTCTCTTCTCGTCCTATAAATAGCCTCTCATCTCGCATTGCCTGTGTTACTTTTTTACGCCGTTGTTCAAGGATTAGGGCCTTCTGTGCGATTCTAGCGAGATCCGCCGGAGATGTGGATCTCGAACATCTTCAACTCTCATTCCAAGAACAACTCGCATCCCACGAACAATAGCGCTGGATCCTGTTGGTAAGCGATTCTATCATTACTTCTCCTATAATCAACAGATTTATCCTTTATTTTTCCTTTCCTATTTTTTATCAGGTTCGAATTGATGGAAATTTGTGTTGTGATTCTTGGTGCATGTTTACTTACCACATCGTTTCCCTATAAACTTTTGATTGATCTTGTTGACGTGTCTCTTATTGGTTGATGAAAGTGAAGGAGATGGTTTTAATTTTCGCTTTTGGTTTAGAAATAACAACTCTACGTCTTTTTTATCTTTCTTGACATTCTTTCTTATATATTTATCATCCGTTTTATTTATCTTTTAGAGTTTAGTTTTCTTATATGATGCCGTAATGAATGTTGTCTGCTGGTTAAATATTGAGATCGAAGTTGGTTTCCTTCGTTTTTCGTTTGGACCTTTTGTACGTGCAATGTTTATCTAATTAGTGTTTTTTTACAGCCGCGTTTGTGGCAATCCTCTTGTGATTTTAAGGAAGCATGGTCTCATGTGCTGCTGGAAATGCCGCCACCGTCTTGCCAAATCAATTGGCTGTATTAGGGTAGCTATAGATCTTGTTACTTTTATGTTTTCTGTGTAAATACTAGATATCCAGCCAACATCATTAAAATAGTTTAGATGTTCTGCCAATACAGTCAAAGTACGATCAACTTATTCAACTATTATTATATTATAATTTATATTGTTCCTGCCAATTTTTTTCTTTCGGTATCACATATTTTGGGCATGTTACACTTCTTTTATATATCTATAGTGTTTACTCATTATGAAACTTAATCACCAATTACTAGAGAGCACTAAGTTTTGTACAATAGGGTGATATGCTGATGTTGAATATAAAATTAGTTGGGTTTAAGATGCTGGCCTGCTCAATGAAATACTCTAAGGATCTATAAATGTGACTTCACATTATCTTAGCTACTTCTTTGAGAAAGGGCATGGACAAACTTGTTTGCTTCATCCTTTGTTGATGGCTGTTCACGTTTTTTTTTCTAATTCTTGGCTCATTGCACTCGGTGTTAGATGTCATAAGAGGAATTCCAAACACTAAGCCAAATACCAGCCATTGGTAGAAACAATAACAGAGTATGACATCTAGTGTCTTTAGTA
>JBBMJZ010413095.1:2975490-2985560 GCA_037833815.1 Zingiber zerumbet
CTAATTAGTATGTTCAGTTAATTTTAACTAGCCATTATTATATTAAATATCTAATTATTCTATTCAAATACATCTGCCGAAAGTCTGAAGATTGATGTTGAAGCAGAATCAGCGATAATAGGAGTCTATATATTGTATATAATATATAATGAGTAATATTTAGTATTTATTTAATTTTATGTCTTCTGTTTGGTTTGAATAATTATAATTATGTTTAATTTAATGCTTTTAGCTGATTATTAGGACTATTAAATATAAATATATTTGCACTGGAAATATTAAGTGACTATTTGATTTGAAGAGTTGTATATTGTATACCTAAATTATCAAAAAAAAAAAAATTATCATGTAAATTAATTATAAAAGAATGTCCAGAAACAATACTTATATTAGATAAATACAGTTAAAATTTTATATAATTGAATAATGAACGGTTGAATCTCTTCAAAATCATGATCTTCCGCTGTTAGCCTCCTGTCTTGAACATTGCCCCGTTGCTCCGAGGGTCTCAAACCTTCACCGTCTGAAATAAGGGTGGCGTTTTGTATTTAGCGATTTCTAGTTTTTTTTTAAATAATAAAAAAATACCTTGAAAATATAGGGGCGAAAGTTTTAATAACCCATTAAAAATTTCTTGAGCAGGCGCACAAAATGGCCCACTCATTATTATAATTAAATTTTCTCCAAAATATGATTTAGGTAACCAACAAAAAGCAAAAAATAATAAATCTTCTGGTTATTTAGTCCATGCAATGTGATTTTTTTAAAAGTTATGGCATGTGTTTACAATCAATCAATATATTGACAAAACATGAATATCAAATTAAAGATAATAATATATAGTTATAAATGATTATAAACAATACTAAATGTATCTTTAACATCGTATAAAAAAATAAACAAACCAATATATTAATTTTTAATTTAGGTTGTAAATAATTATAATACTCATTAAGAATACTGATATTTATGATGGGTCCCAAAGGTGATGTAATAGTTAGGGGTCAAAATGAGATGGTAGTCAGAGTCAAAGTGATGTGATAGTAAAAGTCAAGAAGTGCATAATCAAGTGGACCACTTTCAATAGGGTTCATCTTTTCACTCCTCGAGCATGACTCCTAGCATCAACCCGATCGACCAAAGAACCTATAGGACCTCTAGGACTCAACTTCTCATTATTCATGAGCATGACTCCCAGTATCAACCATATCGAACCCAGGGCTGGTCGGACCTCCAATACTTAGCTCCTCATCACTTATGAACATAACTCTTAGCATCAACCCGACCGTACCTAGAGTCGGTTGGACCCCATAGTCCGTCGGACCTCTAGAGTTCATCTCCTCATCACTTATGAGCACTATCTCCAACATCAACCCGATCAGCCCCATAGACGGTCGGACATCCAGAGTTCAGCTCCTCATCACTTATGAGCATGATCTCCAGCATCAAACCAATCGACCCCAGAGCAGGTCGGACCTCCAGAATTCAGCTCTTCACTCCTTATGGGCAGGGCTCCCAACATTAACACAACCGACCTCAGAACTGATTGGACCTCTAGGAGACGACATTGCCAAAGAATTACAACTATCTGTTAGAGAATATTCTGTTATTCTGACATATACCAGCAATAGAACCTTCTTTTGCCTAAGGGAAGCTACCATACAACCTCCATTACTCGACATATTTTGACACCCGACATTCCCTAACGTCACATTATTGTAGAGGTTATGAGAGGTGTTATAAAAGGGGGTTGTCCTCTCCGTCGGCCGGGTATGCTCACGCTCACGCTGACACGCATAAACTCCCCTTCATTTCTACCATACTAGCTCGCAGTTTTTCCTTCATTACCTGCCTAACTTGAGCATTGAAGTACCTAAGTCGGGGGCCCTTTCCCTGGCCCGGTTACTGACGTTTTCTTTCTCCTAGCCTTTTCCTTGATACGTAGGAAGGAGAGCGACAATGAATATGTTTCCTCGGAGTCATCTCACAGTCAACCTCAAAGTCGTGTCATCCACCTCGCCATCTCCTCCGATTTCAGACAGGATTAAATTTGGCACCGCCTGTGGAAACTTCACCTGAATTTGAAACAAGAAGATGGAAGAAACTGGATGACTTACCACTGTTATGTTGTCGTAGGAAGACCTAGAGCTATTCATAAATGATCGGGCAAAAAAATTGATACAACAGCAACAAGCAACCGCCGGATATTCTCTGTCAAACGATCCAACCATGTCGATGACTGGCCAACACACTAAACAAAGGACCCGAGTGAAGGGGCCAGCTGGGTTCCCAACTGTTCGTCCTCCAATTGGTTTCATGCAAGCACCCACACAACCTGTCACTCTCCCACTCATCCCCGCTCACATACCACCGAGCGCTGTTTCGCACGCCCTTCGATGATATGGGTCAAGAAGATAATGTTGGGACCTTTGATCACTGGCTAGAGGGGGTGAATAGACAATCATCCACTTCATTCGCTTTCCTACACTTGCTAATATAGCGGAATACAAAAACATTACAAGTAATATGGAAGCTAACCTAGAAGACTATGAAGACAAGAAGAACAAACCCTAACATGTGTCGTTTAACGTGGTTCTGAGATGATGCTCTTACTCCATGACTTGTTCGTAAGGTGAACGATCTCTCAATCCATTGGTGGATTAGTCCTCAGAACTTCAGTTAGCTCAATCCTCCTTGTCGGTGGAGAAACCTCACCACAAACTCGATCAAGATCACTTTGATTGCTCTAAGCTTTGGATATTCTAATAGAGGTTAAGCACCTCTAATTTCGTCATCTAAGCCTGCCAATCTGAGCTCCAATATATAAAGCTCAACGGGAAACACACAAGCTGAGTTTCTGCCACAAGTTGACTGGCTTCTGTGGAAATTTGATCGTTATAATCCAACGACTTGAAATCAGTTCACTGGTCACCATGATCAGTCGACTGGTCACCATGATCAGTCGATTGGATTTCATAGGCTGAGCGTACAAAAACATTATATTTGCTCCAGTTGACTGGACCAGTCTGCTGATGAAGACATCAGCTAACTGGTAACCCTGGAATTTCATTCAGGATTTACTGGTTCTCAACCACTAGTCGACTGAGACATATATAAATCGACTGGTACCCTAAACCTAGGGTTTTATCCCTAAGTGCAATCACTCATGCACTCGTCCTTGCTCACACAACCTTGACCTTGCCTCTAGCCTCCTTCATCAGTCTGTGTCCCTCTGATGCTTTCTCATCCTTCACGCCTAGCCTTCAAGAGCATCCTTTGGCCTTTTCCTTTGTTGTCGAGTCTTCTATTACCAAGAGGCTCCTCACTGTAAGTACCCCATGGTAGTTTTGATATAATCAACTAAGTTAGATCTTGTTATGGTTTGATCCTTGTGTCTAAGTGTGTAGGAACTTAGGAGCACAAGAAGTCGAGCAAAAGACACAGCTAACGAGAAGGACAACACGGGAGAGAGTTGACGGGCTCTGTGCATCTAAGGGATGAGGCGCTGCGGAAAAGTACTCTGGCGGACGAGAAGAAGGCGTGCAGTGTTTTCGAGGGACGAGAAGCCGGAGCAGAAGGTTGCTCGAGAATGCCGGAAAATGGGTTCGAGTGAGCCCTATTCCGGATGGACGAAATCATCCAACACTACAAGAAATTTTATATTTGGCGATGCATCTTAGCGTCGTTAAATGAAAGGAAAACACGTCACCGAAGTTTTGGCGACGCAAGAACGCGTCGCCGAGGTGCGTCACAGATGCCTTGTATGCAAATGTCAATTTGACCTTTGGCGACTCATTATGTACAACATCGCCAAAGGTGCAAGCATTTTGCAACGTGTTTTATACACATCGCCAAAGGTATTACCATTTGGCGATGTCTTCCATGCATCGCGAAATGTTTTCTATAGTTCAATGAGTTGTTATTTTCATAATTATTTTACGACGCAAAACTTCCGTCACCAAAGATATTATACATTTAATGACACTTCCAAAGCGTTGCAGAATGTTATATATATTTTAATTTATTTTCAACGTAAATTCGTCACCTAAATACATTATGAATGTTTTTTTTCTATTAAATATAAATATCAAATAAAATAATTAAATGTAGTCAAAATTTAATAGATGCGGGATTTACTTATATTAATAGTCAAATATTTTTTTACAAAGATAAACAGTTAGTCAATGATGTCCAAAAATATAACATAATTATTCAAACGCTAATTAGATAAAGTTTAAAAAAAATACATAGTCATTGTGGGAAATATTAGAGGAGATCAAGTCAAAGAGCGTGTTGGTGTTGGTGTTGGTCGAGGCTGGAAAGAGAAACCAAGAATGACATGTTGAAGCTGTTGCAATAATACTTCAAATTTTTGTTTCGACTGAAACTGTGAGTCTAAAACTTGTATCATGATATTGACATCTTTGGCTTGATGCACATTATCGATAGTAGAGGCAGACACTTCCTCTTCTAGCTGAGTTGATCGAAGTTTCACCATTTCATTCCTAAAGAAAAGAAAATATTAATATATATAATAAAAGATGGTTGTAGCAAAAACAAAAACGTGGGATAAACACCAGACAAGAAAAATGAAAAAAAAAACAAGAACGTGAGTCGTGAAGGAGATAAACATCAGAATTAAAGCACCATAAAACAACATCATAACTTAAATTAATGGCAAAACTGATCATAATTAAATGCAGATAGTTAAATCAAGAATATGATAAAAGTGGACTGAACCAAAACATTGATGCAAGGTTTCTTAGCTAGAAAAAGCAAGTCTATAGGATTGAATCGTCAACAAGTAAATGCTAAACAAAAACATTATCAAGAAGCTACGATCTATGATCATGTGTATGTAACCAAATATTCTTGAAAAACTATGGATGTTGAGAGAATTATCCTTCATCTCAGACCAGGAGTAACAATTATATTTACTGAACATAACATAAATAAAGACAAAAACATTTATGAGACAAAAATGTACCTAAATAGTGGAGCAAGGTAGATCTGAGCAACGTATAGGTTTTCCATGATAGCATATTTGTTCCCTTGCAATGGATAAAAGGAGAGTAACTGCAATAACCTGTCATGAAAGCAACACTCGTTGTACCCTGCAATAAATTGTGTAGGGTAAATTGGATTCAGTAGTTGCTGAATTGTGCTAGCTCAAAATTTTTTATTTAAACTTCTAATTACAGGTTACCAATGAGCAAATAGAAAGGAAAAACGGAATGAATTGCATGTCACCATCCAATTTGTAATCACTAGCTAATGTGTCATTATCTTGTGAACATAAAAAAAACATGTGAATCTAAACAAATTAGATATGGAATGTCCACAACATGACGAGAAGTGAGAAAAGAGAACTATGTTTTATGTACAAGAATATCAAAAGATACTTCTTTTCTAAGCCATTTATTTTCTAATAACTAACAAGCAAGTAACTTATCCACATACATTTCAAAGCAATTTCCAATAAAGAAAAAAAAGTGGCTACAAAAGAATAAACCTCACAACATATAACGTGCAAGATGAAAGTATATTACAAGATAGTCATGCTACAAAACATGAATGAAAAGAGTTCAGAATGGTAGTCAATTGAGTACCACATTTCCTATAATAATCCTCAAACCAAGAACTTTCCTTACATGAAAAGTAATGGCAATCTAGAAGGAAAATTCTAGATCTACAACCCTATTTGAACTTGCACAATATCCAACAAGTTTTTGACACAAACCAATCTAGTGAAGAAAAACAGATGTAAAAAAATTGAAGTCGCATACAAGTGTCGAATAGGAGAAGCTTTAACTGAACATGCAAAAGAACAAAAATTAGAAGAAAATTTTCAATCTATTTAGTCAATTTCATCAAGCATTTGGTTCCTACAGTAAAGAAAAAGCCCTAATCAAAAGTGTAGAGTAACCACAACAAAGAGGTCAGGAGAGAAGGAAAACCAATGGAAGTCGCAACTCCACTACTCCTGTAGCATAGGGCACCTTGGTGGCCAATGGCATGTCCCCCTCGCCACCCTGTAGACCAACACCTTCAGCCTGGTGGTGTAGCAGACGCACACCAGGCTCTCGTGCCAAAGACTCTCAACGTGGGAATAGTTGTGGTAGCACACCAACACGCGCATCATCTTCGGAGTCTATCAAATTAAGCCTAAAACCTGTAAAATTAAGCACAAGGACAAAACTAAGTAAAAGTATTCACCTTGTAAGGTGATCTTGGCACCTTCGTCACGCCCTAGGGTTGAAATGTGAGAACCTTGGAAGTCCATCCCCAAACTGCACCGCAAGGGATCGTCGGTGCACGTCAACCTTGTACCTAAAAATGTTGCTACTGGGTGTCGAAAGCGCCAACGAAGACGAAGAGGACATCGAGGTAGACGAGGAAACCCTCTCATCCACCCCCGGCAAGAGGTCGAGCATAGCGACTGATCTACTCCAAAGAGGACAACCCTCAGGAGAGAAGCGTAGGCTCCAGATCTGTCCTCTATTCAGGCGTCAGATGAGGCGGCGGAAGGCGGGGACGAGACGCCGAAGAGGGCGAAGTTGGATCCAGCACAACTAGGATGAATCGATCGATATAAACGGTGCGGGGGAGGCACGTGGAGGTAGTGGAGGCAATGAATCTACCGCACTTGATTAACATTGGGGAAAAAGAGATCGCCGAAGAAGAAGAAAATGAAGTTGCAGGGAAAAAGAGGTTGTCGGAGAAGAAAAAAAGTTGGGAGAAAAAAAGAGTCGCGCGCCCTTAGGTTTCGCAAAGTGGGGATCGATGGATAAATATTAATTTAAACAAAGCTAAGACAATTTTTTGTTAAAATATATATTTAAAAAAAATAAACACAAAATGTGAAAAATTGTAAAATTATAACTTAGACAAAATTCGAAATGCGTCGCAGAATGACCTACTTATCTTTTAATGACGTGTCAACTCTTTTGCATAGGAAAATGATCTAATAAATTATCTTTCAACGGCGCGTTCACTTTGTTGCATCGCCAAAAAACCCAAAATAATGGTGGGAAAGTTTCCCACCATGGTTCAATCTTTTGGCGACGCGGAGTGTGTTAAGCATCGTCAAAAGATTACATTTAGCGACGTGTGCCACACTACGCGTCGCAAAATGTTACAATTCTTGTAGTGTGCAAGCGATCATAGCCGAAGCGACAGCCCGGACCTAATCTGGGTGCTCGGACCCCCGAGGTCAACTAGGATGCCCCGGGTTTATGCCTTGGCTGGAGTTGGTTCAACCTGGTCCGGGTGCCTGGACTTGGTCCAAGCACCTGGACCTCAAAAGTTATCAACTTGTCAGCTGTCGCGATTCGTTGCAATGCAGATAGAATTCTATCCAACCCAGGTACCCGGGACACTTCCAGGCGCCCCGATCAGGGCTATAAATATAGCCCTAATCCCAGTAGCTAAACACAATACTTGTAAACGTTTTCTTTCTATTTAGCTTTGTAATTCAGTACTTTAACTGTTATAAGAGGCTTCTCCGTCTGAATGAGACTTTAGTAGGTTTTAACATCTTGTATTAGTAATATTCTGATTGCAAACCAAGTAAAATCTCTGTGTCTCTTTCTTTTATCAATTTACTTGCTATTTCCTTTTTGTACAAGTATTTATGTTGATAAAGCTATAATTTGAGAAAGGTGTTCATTTTTTGATTTCAGGTTATTCACCCTCCTCTAGCCAGTCGTAAGGGACCAACAAGTGGTATCAGAGCTCAACCACTTCAAGAGGACTAGCCGCCGACCGAAGCACAAGAGATGGTCTGACCGAGCATCTATCCACCGAAGTTCGAGGGGGAATTCGTAAACTTGAAAAAGAAGATGGAGGTATTTTTTTAAAACTAATTTTGAATTATCAATTATTATGAAATATGGTTTTATAACCCCGAAGGATAAAGAAGAATATTAGTGGACGAAAAAAGAGCAAGCCGACTTCGAGAAAAATGGAAAGGTAGAGTTCCATCTGCTGAGCGTTTTATCGTCACAAGAAGTCAATCGGATTGGCACCAACGAGTCAGTCATGGAGCTCTGGTGAAATTCTTGGAACTATACGAAGGGATCTCGGAGGCAAAACTCGTGAGATGGGGCCTGCTCCGAAACCAAATCAGCAACCTGCAGTTAGAAGAAGGCAAAATCGTCGCACACGTCCACTCAAGGATCAGGAACTCATCATCGGACTCACGAATCTTTGAGAAAAATAACCAATCGAGATTCACTAAGGTACATGTCTATCGCATATCTTAAGACTCCTGAATAGTCAACCTTAGTAGATGCATATTACATCTCTAAAGTTCTCAAAGTAAGAACATTAGAGGAATTATTTTCTACACTTGAAGTGTATGAAACTAGATGTGTAGATCTGAAGAAGCCCAAACACAACATTGTCTTAAGGGCAAAAATGGATGAATCAGAATCTGAAACATCTCTCGATGATGAAGAAACAGTTTTATGGTAAGAAAGTTCAAAAAAAATTTATTAAAACTAATAAGTTTAATCAAGTGCAAGGTAAAAGAAGGAGAAGAAAGGTAAGATGCTATAACTGTGATGAAGAAAGACACATTAAAGATAATAGTCTAAAATTGAAGAATAAGGAGAAGAATAAGAAGCCGATCCAGACAAAGCATATAAATCTAAAGGCGGCGTGGGACGAAACGTCGTCAGAATCAGAGATCGAACCACACGCCGAACTTGCACTGATGACAAGTCATCAAGAAGAAGAAGACGAAGCGAGCTCTTTCGAGATGAGTATAGAGACCATCGATGAAGGGGGAGCAACGTTAGAGAAAAGCAGCTCTATAGGGGAGCATCAGAAATCGACAATGTAAGTCAGGTACAGTCTCTATTTCCTGACCAGTTATTTAAGTTTATAAAAATGTTATCAAAAAATACCTGTAAATTAGAAATTGAAAATAGAAAATTTAAAAAAGAAAATGACGAATTAAAACTAACCTTAGCAACATCCCGTCGATTAAAAGATTTCGACGAGATAAAAATTGAAAATGAAAAGTTGAAAATAAAAATAGAAAATTTGAAAAACTTTGCATGCTTACATATTCAACAAGTTAAAAAGTATAATGGACTAAATTGACATTTTAGATGTCATAAAGACCATATTAGAAAATTATTACTAAAATATATTCCTAAAAAAATTTTGATTAATCCAGTTGGTAGGAATCTATATTGGGTTCCAAAATAATACTTAAATTGAAAAAACATTAAGCATGCTTTATTTTTAATTTGATTTCATATTCTTGCTTAAAATTGTCTAACAATTTTTGTTTAATCTCTATTTGAAATTAAGTAGATATTAATTTTTCTGAGAAAAATGACTTCATTTCCTATATGTAGAAAATTTTTCATAATTTTTTGTTTATTATATTATTTTTTATAAATTTTTTAACAAAAATCATGCTTTCAATTTAAAATTATTTCATAGAGTTATTTTTACAAACCTTATTTTTCTATGACTCATTTATCCAAATAAAAATTTTAATATTAAAAATTTTTGAAAATTTATTTTTGATTTTTTAAAAAAATACTTGCTATAATACATACTTATAAAATTTTTCAAGATTTTACAAGCTTAAAAATTATTTTTAATATTTCTCTTACGAAAATTTGGCTTTATGTCCAAAAAAAAAATATTACTGCTTAAATTAATTTCAATTTTTAATGAAAATTTTATCGCTGCTTTGACTATTTCTGTTTAATAATTCTAAAAGTTTTTGATTTTTTTTCATGATTAAAAATATTTTTTAGATTTTTTAAATTGTGAAAATCCTAATTTTTAAAATTTAAAGTTCATGATTTTTATGGATATTAGTCACTGAAATTTATCCCTTAGACTTTATTTTAAATTTATTTCACCTTACTTTTCTAGCTTACACCTTCTGCCACTGTCACGCGAGCTTACAAAGATACTTATAAGAAGCATCAAGATGATGCATTAGATGTGTCCTGTCTCATGCTCACGACCATGAACTCTGAGCTTCAGAAGCAACACGAGTTGATGGGTGCTTATGATATGGTTGAACATCTTCGTCAACTATA
>JBBMJZ010413095.1:3068753-3080187 GCA_037833815.1 Zingiber zerumbet
CGCCTGTTGTCGTCGACAACTGGAGGGACAGAGGGGTTTTGCACCGACGGGCCTTCGTCGGAACAGAAGTCTCACCTGTTGCTGTCGACAGCTGGAGGGACTGAGGGATTTCGCACCGGCGGGCCTTCGTCAGGACAAAAGCTGGGTAAGGGTTAGGGCAAAGAGAGGGCTGCGTCGCGAAAGAATTTCTCGCAACTAAACTGTTCGGCGATTTTGATTTTTTTGGTTTCCACCTTCGTCACGTGTTTCTCACAAGAAACACTTTTCAGTTTGTCGTTTTCTACGTAAGACAAAGGAGTTTCGGGACAGAAAATTTGAAATAGTTTAAAGAGGTTATTTATTATCATAGTGTTTAGAGCTGGTAGAAATTATGAGTAAAATTTTTAATTCTATGAAAAATTATCTTTTATTGATTGTTTTTATTTAAGAAAAATATTTTTTAAAAAATAAAGTTATTTTCTAATAAATTTTTATTCGTGTGATAAAAGGCTAACAAAAGAGGTAAATCATGAATGCACGAGAAAAGGCATGCTCTCACACCACCCTAAAAAGACTAATAAATTTTCATTTGTACTCCTTATAGGTAAGTAGTGATGGTAATTTCTTCCAAATTCAATATCTGACTAAAATTTTCAAATTCAAATCCAGAGAGAATAATTAGGTATAGAAATTTTCAAATTCAAATATGGAGATAGATTGAATAATTAGGTCTGAAAATTTTCAAATTCAAATATGCAGATAGATATGATAGAGTCCTACTTGACCCAAATATCCGATCGTATCCTTCAATAAATCGAAGGATGATAATTAAATACCCAATAAAAATGAATATAATAAATAAGGATGGAGACAAGATAAATAATTTGACTCAAATCCGACCATTGACATTCCTAAGGTGAGCCTTTCAATCCAAGCGATGGATAGCGCTAGCACTAGAAGAATTAAAGTTGGTTCTATCATCATTCTAAAAGATTCTAGTTGCCCAAAAAACGATGAATAGCAGTAGCAAAATACCAAGACGACAATTTTAAGGGATGACGGGATTGTTTAAAGCGCATGGTTTCATTGCAATTTAGTTTGTTTGTGTGGATGACTAGATTGTTTTAAAGAATTTACAGACAAATCAGTAGGCTGATGAAGGATGTCAGTGAACTGGCTTTACCATAGCCACTGTCATTTACTATTGCCATTGCAGTGGGCAACTCCATTGCTGTGGGTCTCATAGCACTTCAGGTTGTCCTTGCTGAGTCCCCATATGCGAATTGTGTAGTCATCGCTTGCAGACGCTAGCATGTGGGGGTTCCTCGGATTCCAGCTGACACAGTTGACAGCACTGGAGTGCCCGGGGAGAACCTCAACAAGATTTCCACTATTTCGGTGCCATATGTATACCTGATCTCCAGATAACCACCCATTGTGCAACATTAAAAGCCATCATAATCATATAAAGCTCATTTTTAACAGTGTAACTATGAAAAAGAAAACAACTCCCTAGAATGTCCTAAATTTCTTTGCTTTGCCATTACTCATCTTTAAATGTTGATATGTTTGTGTCATATAATCTAGCAACTATAATATGTGGCATTAGCATAATCAAAAAACAGCAAAGTTCCATATCGAATCAAAGTACCTGAGAATCCTCGCTTCCACTGGCAATAAAAGCCTGTTCGATGCCTCCAAAACAGGATCGAATTAAGAATCTGCTACGCTTGTGGCCTTTGTATCTCTTTACAAGTCTGGGATCATCTTTTATGCTCCATAAATGAATCTCCTGGTTTATCAAATTTACAAGTAAAAAATTATTATCATGTGATAGAGTAAATGAAGTAATAGCCTGCTCCTCTTGTATCAGTTTATCCGTCTTTGTCTCCCTATCTAGCAACATAATCACATTTTCTTTATACATGCTTATGATCTTCTGGTGATCTTTCGTAATGGCCATATCTGAGGCCATGCTTTTTAGCCGCCCTTTCCAAGACTCAATTTCAGTACCTTCCAAATCCCAGATGCAGATACTCCTATCGGTGACACCAGAGAATAATTGTTTTCCATCTGGGAACCAACCACAAGAAATCAGTGAAAAGGCAGCTTTTTCATAGACGTGGAGGCATGTTCCGGTTGATGCATCCCAGCGTCTTACAACTTCCTCTATTCCACATGTGAGAAGCTGGCAGTCATCTGGACTCCAGGCAGCCATTGAAACAGGCTTTCGATGGCCAATCAGTTTGTGCTTTAATGACAATCGTCCATCCTCATGAACCTGAACAAAAGTGGAATACAAATTTTACATCATAAAAATGAAAGCTAGCTTCCCTTTTGAAAGATCATTAAGTTGATAAAGCTTTTTAATATAAAAAACAAATTACTATAAAAAAACTGCTTTTTCTTTTTCTTTTTTTTTTTCATTTAAAGAAAACCTTCAATGCTGGCTTAACCTCCAATTAATTAGCAAGGGGTTAACTTGCTACAATGGATATCATTGCACTAATACATTAACTTTGAGACCTGAACAAAGTTCCCTGAATGAAGTTCAACAAAAACATACGTTTGACTAAAAACTGAAAAATGAAATCTAACTTCCTTTTAGAAAGCAGCACCTTTCATTAAGTTGATAATCTTTTACTGAAAAAAATCAACATATTACCAAAAAGGAATTTTTTTCCTATTTATAAAAAGGCCTTCTCTTGGCTTAAACTCAATGGGCTAGCAGACAGTTAACAAGGTGCAATGCATATCATTATAAGCACAGGGATTTACTTGCAAAACCAAATGGTAGGATAAAGTTCTGTAAAATCATACATGTCACTTAAGATTATTAAACATGAGTCCAAACCTTAACAAATTCAATATACAAAATTCTAAGAAACTGGAGAAAAATTTTTTCCTGGTACACATGTTTCCCATCTCATATTTTAGTTTAATAGGGTTATTAGGCATAGTAGGTTTAGGCCTTCAATAGTCTTCTAATTATTAGTTCCCCCCTCTCCCAAACTTAACATGATGTTCCTGCATCCCTTTAGGATTAGGGTTCTCACAAAAGTAAGGGGCAGGTTGCTGCCTCCCACTTGCAATCTCACCTGCATCTCAGAAAGCCACCACTATTGCCACAGCACTTGCACAAGTACTAACATCAATAGTGGGCAGCCATTGGTCCTTGTTTTCAACACATCAACGCAAACTATCTCCTCCATAGGTTATATGGTGGCCTTCTCTAGCCCCACACTGTGAGACATCACTTCAAACCCATCCCGTACTTCGAGACATCATTGTGTGTTTGTCTGACATTGCAAGATCTTATGCAGAAGCAGCAAAAGCCTTAGTGCATCATCCCTTATAGCGTACTCATATGATAACACACACCCGAGTTCCTCTCGATGACTAACGGCTGCCGCCACCAAGAGGTCAACGTCCTAAGAGATCCCTCACACAGTGATACCAAATAAAGATGTCAAATGAGCTATTTGGGTTGGTTATGGCCCAAGCCTGGAATGACAAAGCTGGATTTTTATTAACCGGCCATCATAAAATTATATTAAAAAAATAAATATTTATTAATTTTAATTTATTTATACTGTTACTGATATTAAATAATTACTAATGATTAACATAAATCTATACCAGTACAGATTACAGAGATTAGAACATATGAAATTCTTGTCTACATGCTTGAATGAGCAGATCAGAGCCAACAGCAATGTTCTCAGCAATTACATAACTCTAGGTTTCAAGGGTCAAAAAGAGAAAGAAGAGATAGGACGATTAGTAATAAAAGAGTCGAGAAGAGAATAAAAAATTAGTATGAGTGAACTTAAATGAATTATTTTCAAAAGAATTTTATTTTTTTATTTTTTTAATCATTTTATTAATAGAAAAACTAAAACAGCCTTATAATTAATTTATTTATTTGATTAAAAATAGTGGAGCATTTTTGGTATTTGAGGTGTAAAGTACATAAGGCCGTGCCTAGGTTGTGCCTGGCTCTTGGGAGGTAGTCGGAGTCCATTGCCACCTCTACACTGATTTTGCTCCCTTTCCTCCTATCTAGTAAAAGACTTTTAACTATCATGCTCTCAATTTGCTACTTCGAGCAAAAGGTTGATTTGGTTGTCCATCTCCAATGAAGAGCTCAATAGAAGAAAAAAAAACCTCAGTTTATCCATCTTCCTCCAAGATGTCGAAGTTCTTTCCTCTATCTTTTTTTAGATAAGTAAAAGAGTATTATATCCAAGAAAAAGGTACCACCAGGATTGAACAAGCCCAATCAAGTTCATACACCAACATTCACCATCCCGCATAACTGATGGCAAGCCATCATGCAACAACATCAACCATCCCACATAGCTAGTAGACCCTCCCCTCAACCAGTATGCGATGAAGTCCCAAAAGCCTCCCAGGTCAATCAACCCAGCTTGTAAAGCTAGACCATCAACAACCCCATCCCCCCCCCCCCCCCCCCCCCAGGGGGAGAGTAGCCCGGCTCCACAGCCCGGCCCAAGCAAATCCAGCAATGAAGATGTCTTGGAGTCGAGCATCAGACCAAGATCCGGGTGAACAGAGCACTCATACCCAGAACAGGCAGCCCGCTCCATTTCGTGAAAGCCCAGAGAAACCCACTTGAAAGATATGTTCCTGAGATCACTCTTCATTCTCATTTCATTTCATCCTTTTCCTCTCTCATTGATGTTCTGATATGAGCTCAAAGACATCATTAATTGTATGCTAATCTAAGATCGAACTATATTAACTAATTAAGTTTTGTTTTGCACAAGTATAAGTGATGTGTTATTATCTCAACACATTTGAATGCAGTACACTATTCTTCTTCACCAAAGTTAACACCATCAAAATATCATCAGGGAAACTTTTCCCGAATTTTGAATAGTGTTTCTGTGGTCACCTCAAGTTTATTGTAAGCTGCAATTGTTCATGATGCTTCATACTTCATTTATATGAAGGTTTAAGCAGCAAGAAATAAACGAATAAAAAAACTACAATCAAAATAGATTCCCTCCTGATCAGTAAAAATTTCTACTAGGCAGGAAAGCAGCATATCAGACATGTTTAACATGAAATACGAGACCAACTGTAAAATTAGATTTCTATTCAGTCTGGGAGTGTAGCATATTGACACTGCAAACCTCACCCATAATTCATCAAAAAAACTGACTTCCACTATCAATCTGTCATGGAGCACTGATAGAGAATTGACATTCAAGACAGAAGCAACAAAAGGAATGAAGGCACTGTCTCATACTAGTGCCTACTACTGCACATTGTCAAATATGACAACTGGCTTAGACATAATTTGTCAGACGCAGGAGACTTTGAACAATGAAGACATGTCAAATTGCTTGTAGTAAGAATGATTATAACAAAGGAAAGAACAAAGGTTATATGACAGATAAAGAGAACCAACTCAATTTATGCTAGTCAAACATGAAGTGGAATAAGTAAGAATGTAATCAAACTGTTAATTACAAGTTAAAAAGCCCACACAAGGTAGGAGTAAAACTGGTACACCAATGTTAATAATTACCTCCCATATAATTGCCGACTTATCATTTGAAGCCGAAGCTAGATATTTTCCATTATTAGAGAACTGAACAAACCATACTTCATCCTGATGTTCTTGCAATACCTGATGCAAGTAGACAGTACTTCTCAATTGTAGATTCATTTAGTTTCCAAATGTAACATGGTTGTAATCAATTACAAAAAGTAAATTATGGTAGCATGTTAATGATAAGAGAATGAAGATAAATACTTATGAGGATAGACTAGTAACAGCTAGATGTACTTGTATATTAAGCACATATGGCAAGTTGTTTATCATGTCTTCTTCTGTAATTCATTTTTCAATCTTACTTGGAGGTCTATTCTTGTACTCTTTTCAGATGTAACATCATAGCAAGTTAAGGAAGAAAAATTCATTACCCATAATCTATGTTCTTTTCTCCTTCCCTTAAACCAGGCAATCATATCCAAATAACAAACTGAAAAGAATGATATCTAAAGAGGCTTCATTTTCCTTTCTCAACGAGTATAAATAACTAAGCTTAAGAGAAATTACCTTTTCCAATTTTATCAAACAACTAGTAGGCTAAGTCAATAAAGTTCTAGAACAACTCTCCATGATTAATGAGTAGCTGTGGTGTTAAGTTGTAGACTAAATCAGAACCATTAAAAGTTACGTAAATCAAAACCAACAACCAGCTACAAAATTGCTGGAGTAATAACCATTACTTGAAGCACGCCCAAACCTGCTTGTATTCATCTTGCATCCAATATGTATTGCCCCCCCCCCCCAAAAAAACCCCCAAAACCAACCTAAATCCAGAGTTTTTTGTTTTGTTAGATGCCAAAGAACAACCTTGACCTGTTTGTCCTAGACAACTCCATGACTTAAGTCTTTTCCATTGACAGTTGTCATAACTCATGAGGACCTCCATATCAAACTGCTCGAATACAGGTATTACACTATAAACATCATAAAAAATCATCTGCAACTGTTTTACAAGTCCATAGTCATTCATCCAAGAATTCAATTTATTTAGTATCAAAGCAAAGTTCAAACCACTTGAGCATCATCCCATTTTAGTGAAGTTCATCATTCTACAGCACCAGCTCTTGCATCTATGTTTTAATCATGTTCCATCAGAATTCATATTTCTAGTATATTCATTATGGTAGATCACTAAAAAGATGAAACATCTTGCCTTCTCTCATCACATGCCAACTCCGACCAGTTTGGTACTTTTATTCAACTACGTATCTCTGCATATAGCAACTTTTTGTTGTATTTAAACGAATATAAAAAGGAAAAGAGGCATAATTATATAACTCAAGGATAGATTGACTGCTCAACCTGAATGGTATGAGAAGGTAATAAATCCTTTCCACACTTGTGATCAGTATACAGTGAGAGAGAACTACTGAGAGGATTGTGGAAATAACATGATTCTTTCTGCAGATTCAGTGCCTGTTCAACCAAATTTTCTAATCTCCTCTCAGGTATCATCACTGTTGGAGGAAGCAACTTCTGCAACTCCTCCAAAAATTTTAGTCTAGAATTTGAATTTTCTATTCCAAGGCTAGCAAACCCAAGTAAAACACGCTGTGAAGGAGAGACAACACAAGCAGAAAGTTCATGAACCCGCTTTTCATTGATGCCAAGTGGAGTAATCTCACTTCTCAATGTGTTCAATGCTTCCATGAACCTGTTCTTCTCCAAGAGTTCAAAGAACTTCTGCTCTAATATCAAGAAAGTAGCAGATTTCAGTGAATTTTCATTCAGAAGACTTATCCTATGCAATGTGATTACACTTTCATCCCATTTTCCATCAAGCACTTGCTTCCTGAAAAGATTGACAGTTGGTGAATACAAAGGAATACCTGATTCCTCCTCTAGAATTTGTCCACTTTTTTCATAACCAAGGGAATGAAGGGCCTGAGTAATGATCCTAACAAACTCAACCCTTTTAATAACCCCTTTGCTGCCAATCATATCTTCCTTCCCCTGGGATGGTAATGGTCTAGCCATTGTAGCTCCAGAACAACCAGTGAGCACTAAAAGAGATGAGGCGTTCCAGGGGCTCCTCAATTCTATGGAGGATGCTTTCACACGTTTTGCTGCCGGTTCATCATCCTCCAAACCTCCCATGAAATGCCAGAATTATCCCATATATCTCAGCAGCCAAACTATAGCTTCGCACAGGACCAATGCAACACCTGCCCAAACTGGCAAATAGGTACTCAAAGGTTTCCTGCATAAAGTAATTCCCAAAGGTTAGTAGCACTATCGCCTAAGATGAGTTGCAACTAGTCTAATCATACCTCATGAGACAGATGGTCTAATCACTAAACATCTAGAAAGAATTGGAGAGAGTGTAAGGATGCAGCAAAGTGATGAGGCAACACAGACATCAAAGTTAACACTAACAAGCAAGGAGCAAACAATGCATATCACATGATTGATTCATGTTCATCACGAGCTGCACCTTGGATAATGTAAGAAACAGGGCAAATAAACAGCATTTACAAAACTTACTAATGTACTTCTAATGTGACCATATTAGAAGCTCACAAGAACAAAAATGTCAGTGCAACACGATTAGAATAAACACAAATGGAGATAAAAGACAGTATGATTAATTAACTGGATGGCTTCATAACATCAAACTTGCAAGATAGGATCATATACAGGATGCAGCAGTAATTTTTTTAAGACAGCATTTCAACAAAATAAAATGGCGAAGATCGAACATATTCACACTATCTATTCGATGACCAGTAACAACTACATCCGCTAAAAACATTTGCCTAAATGCTCACTCCAACGAGACACGCCATGATGAAGAACCGGAAACTTCAAAATCGAAAACCAAGAACGAAATGACAAACGACTAGTCTAATCAATAAAATCCTAAACCGCTAAGAAGAGACAGGCAGGCGAAAATGGACCTCCAGAGTTACTGAAGAGAACCCAGGGTTTGGCAGCCGATCGCCCTAAATCAATCACCAAGGAACTCAGATGCCCAGATTTCCCCAATTGTAAGCGACGGCAGCGCTGGCGGCCGCCCTTCTAGCTTCGACCCCGAAGCCTCAAATCCGGCAGGGGAAATCCTAGCGGAGGATCTCAGCGTCGGAGGAGAGCCAATGGAGGATGGGTTAGATCATCAACGGAGCAGAGGGAGGACGAGGGACGGAGGAGACGAATCGGAGTTGGCTTGGCTTCGGGGGAAGGGAACCGACTCGAATAGGAGTGCGTGCCTTCTGGATCTCTATCTCCTCGATTTATTTAATATCCTAATTATTTTTTTTATTATTGCTTTTAAATTTGGACAAAAATTAAAATGGCGTTCCACATTTAACCATCGTTGAATGAATACTCAAAATTATTATGTATAAAAAAATATTACATCAAAATAGTTTATAATTTAATTAAATTTATTTAAACTCTATTAAAATATTTTAAATTTGACTAAAATCATTTTAATTTTTTTATAAAAGTAATTTAGTAGATGTTAAAAAGAGCTAGTTAGATAGTTACTAAATAATTGTACCTGATCTCGTCCGGAAGCTGCGTCAGACGGAGGTCGACTGAGCTGTATTCGGCATTGACGGAAAGTCGTTTGGAATACCCGGGTGACCAGACACCATGCGGAAAAGCTCCCACGAGCGGGTGACGAGGGATGATGACTATAATGACGAAGTAAAGCTCCTACGCACACTCAGAAGAGTCCACATAACGTTAGAGACCAGAAACCAAGGGAAAAGTCCCCAGAGCAGACCCTCCGACGATCAAGTCAGGTACTTTTTCCCCGAAAAAATAGTGAAAGGACGAAATTAAGAGAATGATGCGAAAAGATGAGTTAGTGTACCTGCGTACGAGAGAAAACCTCCTTTTTATATGTCATCGAATACTTCTGGAACCTGCTAAGTGTCAGGGAATGTCAGGTGTTAGAACTTGTCTGGTAATGAATGACACGTGACCTCCTCCTACTAGCTATAAGGGCATCTTCTTAGCTAGGAATCTCCGCCTCTCGGCATATTCTCTGACATGTGTCAGTTATTCCCTGACAGGTAGTTACAATTCTCCGACTTGCTTGCCGTTTAGCCTCTGCCTAGCTTGGCTTACCTTCCCTTCCTGACCTGCATTCATGATCTGTATCTCTGCTTGCCGCTCCTGCTCTTCGTGTCTTGTCCTTCCTGACGCGTCCCCTCATATCCCGATCTGTGAGTCCTGACCCGCTTTATCCAATACCTCATGGTTTGTCTTTCATGACCTGTGCGTTTCCGCCCGACTTGTACAAGCATGCACGTGTATACACCTCAGGTGTATTTGAGACCTGTTGCCTTAGATATTCTGCCCTGCATATCATGTCTCGTAGACTTAACCTTATATATCTAGACCCATATACTGGGTCTTGCCTATCCAGACCCATAGATCGGGCCTGGTATATCTGGACCTGTAGCGATCTTGTGATCTTTGCTTATTCTGGTCAGTATAAATCATGTCCTGCCATTCCCGAATTACCTGTTGCCTGCTCTGACTTGGGATCCTTACCTGCATATCCCGACCTGCGTATCCTGTCATACATATCGCGACCTTCGTTTCCGTAATTACTTACCTGCGAGCCACAACCCTTACAAATCCTGAGTTGTTCGCATCCTGTAGGCTTTAGCCTGTATAGATCCCGGGCTGTATTCCCCGACTTGTATTTCCTGACCCGCGCATTTTCGACTATCCTGTACAAACCTGTACTTGCATGTTTCTCCAGCGTGTTGTACCTTGTACCCCTTGTCCTGTATCTCCTGACCTGCCATGACCTGCGAGCCTCTCCATCTATATGTTATGTCTGGTATATCGCGATTCGTGCTTCCCGACTTGTGACTCCTGCCCTGTACCTTCAGGCCTGTAAATCCTGACATGTATTTCCGTACTCCCTTATTTGTGAGTTATGAGCCCTGTAACTTCTGATCTGTCTGTACTTGATCTGTCTGTCATCTATTCTGGTTCGCGATCCATGTCTGCATGTCTGGCCCTGCATGCCCTATCTCATCCTGACCTGTACGACTTACCTTGTCCTGCTGTGACCTGAGTTCATCCTGCCCTGTCGTTCCTGATCTGTACGGCTTACCTTGCCCTGCCTTGACCTGAGTTCATCATACTTTGTTGTTCCCGACCTGTATGGCTTACATTGCCCTGTCTTGACCTGAGTTCATCATGCCCTGTCGTTCCCGATCTGTACGGCTTACCTTGCCCTACCTTGACCTGAGTTCATCCTGTCCTGTCGTTCCCGATCTGCACGACTTACCTTGTCCTACCTTGACATGAGTTCATCATGTTCTGTCGTTCCCGACCTATACGACTTATCTTGCCCTGCTTTGACCTGAGTTCATCCTGCCCTGTCGTTCTCGATCTGTACGGCTTTCCTTGCCTTGCCTTGACCTGAGTTCATCCTACTCTGTTGTTCCCGACCTGTATGGCTTACCTTGTCCTGCCTTGACCTGAGTTCATCCTGCCCTGTTGTTCCCGACCTGTACGACTTACCTTGCCCTACCTTAACCTGAATTCATCCTGCCCTGTCATTCCCGACCTACATGGCTTACCTTGTCCTGCCTTGACCTGAGTTCATCCTGCCCTGTCATTCCTGACCTGTACGGCTTACCTTGTCCTGTCTTGACCTGAGTTCATCCTGCCATGTCGTTCCCGATCTGTACGACTTACCTTGCCTTGCCTTGACCTGAGTTCATCCTGCCCTGTCGTTCCCGACTTGTATGGCTTACCTTGCCTTGCCTTGACCTGAGTTTATCCTGCTCTGTCGTTCCCAACTTGTACGGCTTACCTTGTCCTACCTTGACCTGAGTTCATCCTGCCTTGTCGTTCCCGACTTGTACGGCTTACCTTGCCCTGCCTTGACCTGAGTTCATC
>JBBMJZ010413095.1:3080287-3090415 GCA_037833815.1 Zingiber zerumbet
GCTCAATGTGTTTACTTGCCTTATGGGCTCGTGGTTCCTTCGAGTTTGCTACTGCACCACTGTTATCACAATAAATTGTGATAACTTTGGGTAAACTAAAAATCACATCTAAATCCATCAAGAAGTTTCTGAGCCATATAGCTTCTTTGGCTTCCTTAGAGGCTGTCACATACTCAGCTTCCATGGTTGAATCTAAAATGCATTTCTGCTTAACACTCCTCTATGCTATGGCTCCACCTCCCAAAGTAAACACATACCCCGAGGTTGATTTACTATTGTCCCTATCTGATTGGAAGTTAGAATCCGTGTAATCAACAGGGAGCATATCATTTGCCTGGTAAACCAGCATATAATCTCTAGTCCTTTTAAGGTACTTTAATATATATTTTACGGCAGTTCAATGTCCCTGTCCTCGGTTACTTTGATATCTGCTAAACATGCTCACGGTAAAACAGATATCCGATCTCGTACATAGCATCGCATACATTAGGCTTCCTACAGCCGAAACATAAGGAACTGCCTTCATCTCCACCCGACATTGTCCAGTCACCTGACTTTCCTCATCAAGACTCAAGTCAGGTGGTACCTTTGAATGGCATCCTGAGCTATCCGTAGCTAAACCTGGGTGGGATAGAAAGCGTTAAGCTACAAACAAATGTCAGAGAATAACTGTCATATGTCAGGAAATATTCCAGTTATCTGCTATCACTTGCGAATAGAACCTTCCTTCCTCCTATTCCGTACATCTTCTCTCACTCGACAGGCTCTGACACCTGACATTCTCTGACAACCTGCAGTCTCTGAAGGTACGCAGCGTCATATGAAAAGGGAGATCCTCTCCCCTAACCAAGTACGCGCACATTCGCATTTGTCTTCTACAATTCTTTTTTTCTTTGTACATTGTTTTTCTGGGGAAAAAATACCTGACTTAAGTGTCGGAGGGTCTGTGCCGAGAATTTTTTTCCTAGTTTCATGTCTCTAACGCTCTGTGTACTTATCGTGCGCAGAGTCTGAGTACCGCCGATTTCATCACCACTGTCTTTGAGTTTCACGTGGGGGTCAGTTATTTCAGTGCACATACGCTGGGTGTGCTACAGTCGCCTCTCAATAACACTGGCACCATCTTAGCCGGCCTTCGTCTGACTCAGATTCCAGACAGGAACAGCGATGAAGGTAAGGGGATCGTGGGTGTGGCTGCCAGACATGGCGCGCCGAAGGCGGATTGCAAGGGGATCTTCGTCAACGGAGCGTTCTGCGTCGCCGGCGGCTACGAACAATCCTGCGACGAGTGGACCTTCAAGGCAATCGACGTCGCGGCGGGGAGGTGGACGCTGCAGGGGGAATCTTCTAGAGAAGGCGTTGATCAGTCCGTGGCTGGGAGTGGTGGCGGACGAGGACAGGGTGTACAGGTGCGGTAGGAAAGGGGAAGTGGACGTCTGCTCGGACGACGGCGGCGAAGAAGGAGACGGGTGGCGGCGGCGGCAGGGAGTGTATCCCGAGAAGCTAGATGTGTTACCTCATCTGGCGACGTGGAACGGCGCAGTGATGGCGGTCATGGAAGGGAAATGGCGAGAATTTTGGAGGAGGGGGAGTTGTGGCACGTGATGATTCGGACGGTATTCCCCGGCATTGCCCAGTCGTTTTGCAGCCTCCAACTTTAGTTAGAGGCCCCTCTAGTTAGCTGAAACCAACTGAAAATCATATTCTTTATTTTTAAAATTTTCCTTGATAAAGACTCATGTTTTGGCAAAGGAGTGAAGACATAGCAGCTATTTAACGGACTCTTCTTGGACTGTCAAACAGAGAAAGAAGGAAGCTGAGCAAATGGCAGTGGAAAATAGTAACAATCTTTTTATTTTCATTTTTATTTTTTTGATTAATTATTATTATTAAACTATTCTATTTTAGAGCTCTCAACATGGAAATATTTTTTTAAAGATTATATATATATATATAAACAAATTGTATGCTTTTGAAAAATGTTTTCAGTTTTAACATGATCAAAGCATTTGTCATAAGTTAAAGAGTTTTTTTTTTCTTTCTTTTCTTTTGTTGTTGGATAAATTGACAGTGTTGATTGAATAGCTGAATTTGGTTAGTCAGTTCTACAATGAGTTTGATATGACAATATGGATTATACTTTTGGCATACCCTTTCGTTAATTAATATATCCCTTCATGTAATAGATATACTTTTTTTTTTTAATATTAGCATTACCAACTTAATTTTATCACTTGTCGAGTTGTCACCTTTGATATTAATATATTCTTTTGAGTAATAGACATACTTTTTTTTTTTTATATTATCTGATCCCGTCCGAAAGCTGAGTCAGACGGAGGTTAACCGTGTTGTTCTCGACGTTGACGGAAAGTCGTTGGAGTACCTGGATGATTTTGACAGCACGCGAAGAGGCTCCCACGAGCGGGTGACGGGGGATGAGGCATGAGATGACGAAACAAAACTCCTGCACACACTCAGACGAGCCCACCTCACGTTAGAGACCAGAAACCAGGGAAAAGTCCCCGGAGCAGGCCCTCGAACGCTCAAGTCAGGTCCTTTTTCCCCAAAAGCACAGTAAAAGGACGAAAGTAAAAGACTAGTGAGAAAGGATGCGAGAGCGTACCTGCGTAAGAGAAAAAGCCTTCTTTTTATATGTCAGCGAGTACTTCTGGAACTGGCTATGAGAGCATCTTCTTAGCTAGGAATCTCTGACCATTGGCATATTCTCTGGCATGTGACAGTTATTCCCTGACAGGTGGTTATAACTCCTTCCACGGCTTGTTTGTCATTTAGCGCATGCTCGATCTTCCTATCTACCCGGTGTTGTAAATTCTAACCTGTGCTTCCAGCTATGTAAATCCTGCCCTGCATATTTCCCTCTGTACCTTGCTCGGTGTATCCCACCTTCGCCTCTTTTTTATCCGCATTTTCAGACCTGTACACCCCGCCCTGCGCTTCATATCCTGTAAGCCTTGCCTTGCGAAGCATTCCCGCTATTTCCCGACCCGTATATCTGCTCTATGCTCTATTCTGCGCGTATTTTGCTCAGTATAGATCCTGGACAATCTTTCTCATCTTGCATATCTTACCTTGTCCTGCCTTAACCTGAGTTCATCATGCCCTGTCCTTCCCGACCTGCATGGCTTACCTTGTCATGTCTTAACCTGAGTTCATCCTGCCCTGTCATTCCCGACCTGTATGGCTTACCTTGCCCTGCCTTGACCTGAGTTCATCTTACCCTGTCATTCCCGACTTGTACGGCTTACCTTGCCCTGCCTTAACCTGAGTTCATCCTGCCCTGTCGTTCCCGACCTGCATGGCTTACCTTGTCCTGCCTTGACCTGAGTTCATCCTGCCATGTCGTTCCCGACTTGCACGGCTTACCTTGCCCTACCTTGACCTGAGTTCATCCTGCCCTGTCGTTCCCGACCTGTACGGCTTACCTTGCCCTGCCTTGACCTGAGTTCATCCTGCCCTGTCGTTCCCGACCTGCATGGCTTACCTTGTCCTGCCTTGACCTAAGTTCATCCCGCTCTGTCATTTCCGACCTGTACGGCTTACCTTGCCCTACCTTGACCTGAGTTCATCCTGCCCTGTTGTTCCCGACCTATACGACCTACCTTGCCCTGCCTTGACCTGAGTTCATCCTGCCCTGTCGTTCCCGACCTGTACGGCTTACCTTGCCTTACAGTTAGGTCCTCTTATCCTCTGGCCGCCACGTACCCTTAATTTTTGACTGTCACATCACCTAGACTTCTGACTGCCACATACCCTTGATTTCTAACCACCACGTGCCCTTGACTTCTGACCACCACGTACCCTTGACTTCCGACTGTCACATCACCTTGACCTCTGACTGTCACATCTCCTTCAAGGGCCCTGCTACCATGCACCGTATCATTATCGTTGCCAATTTAATTTCGTTGATTTTTGAATTATCTCTTTGATAGCAATATGTCCTTTCAGGTAAATTTATATATAATATGTCCTTTCAGGTAAATTTATATATATGAATAATTAACCGTATTAAGGTCAAGATGAAGATAATATCTTCTTTGCTTAGAAAATATTATCTCACTCAAGTACTTACAATTTACCAATAATGTTCTTAAATTTTGAGTCCGGATAAGCTTTCAAAGCTTGAAAACTCTCTAACTTTCAAAGCTTGGAAACTCTTCAAAAGACGTGAGAAAGAAAGGGAGGAATAAAAAAGTTCATAACTTGAATTTGAGTTTAGTGTCAAATGATTTGAATGAGATTCAGAGTTACTCTCCTACTCCCAAATGGTAAAAGATTTCTTCCATGAGTAAAAAGCATAGGGTGCAATGGAATGTTTTTAAAATATCATTAACTTAATAACTAATTTATTTTACTATCATATATTAATTAATTATTCAATTAATATGGCAGACATGAAATGATTAATTAATATTGTAGCTACCTATGAATTAATTAACATATCTATTAATTAGTTTGGATTCCTGGGTTATTATTATTTTCTGTATTATTTTAAAAAACTCAAGGTGGCCAACACGTTGAGGTGGTCGGAGAATGTTGATGGAAGGAGTATCAAATAATCTAACTTAGTCTGAGAATTGATCCGACTTTATATTTGAAGGAGAAAAATTTAATCACCGGATAATCTAACTTAGTCTAAGCATTGATCCAAATAATACTTGCTATTTGAATGAGAAAATTTTAATCACCGGATAACTAGCGAGATAGGAAGTCATAGTTCTATCTGCTATAAATTAAACGCGCATAAGATGAGTATAACTACTTTTTACTTACAATATCAATTTTACTATAAAAAGAAAAGAGCTTCGCTATTTAGCAATCGAACTAGGATGAGTTTAACTTTATCACTTCCGCTCTAAACCGAAATAATATAGAGATACCTTTATTCATTCAATATTATAATAAAACCTGTTCAAGTTTTACAAAACCGACCGAATCTATTAGTTCGATAAAAATCTGCCGGGTCGTCAAGTTTTTAACCGGTTTGGTTTTATGGTCCGGTCTGATTTTCATAACTATGGTTTGTTAACTGTAGTTTGATTGACTAAGTTTTGAACACCGGCCTCAAAGAGTAGTTGTTTCCAGATAATCTTTTGGTTGCTCCACATCAACCATAGAAAATATGTACTCTAGATGAATTGGAGACAATACGGCTGCTGAAAATGACTAATAAATAGTTTGCTCAGATGATATGATTACTGTAAAATTCAAATCTGTTTATATCTAATAAATAACTACAAATTCCACTAAGTTCATACAACATCTGGTGAGCAATGAGAACAGGAAAGATAATCACAAGAAACTATAAGAATGTTTTAAGTTCCCTAAAATCCTTTAACCAATTGCTTAAACTAAGAACAGTTTACACACTGTGACTATTTTATTGAACTTATAAAGATCCCAAAATTGTATCAAGGTACACTACTTAATTAGGATTTGAATGGTGAGTAAATTGTCCTAAAAAAATTATTTAGGCTCAGTGCTTAGAGATCGATTTGGCTTCATTTTTTTTGGGAGGTAATATATTCCCCTTTCCATGTGATTAATCACTTTTTAATTATTGTTGTGAAATTGGATTTTGTAGCTACTTACTGTTAGCAGTTTTTTAGTGCTTCAACTCCAGAGTAAGAATATTGAGATAAGGATTAGGATCTTTGAAGAACTTGGATTTAAGGTTTGTGCCATAATCTTTTTTCTGCCACATCATCAGTATTGATCTTTGTTCACTAAACCATTGAATTTTGGATTTCTCAATGGGCTGTTGTTCTAGTTGTGAGATAGGTTTAGTGTATGTTTAATCGAGAAGATGATGGTTGTTTCTCAAACTTGTGGAATTTAAATGGTGAGTCTTTGATCACATATGCTGATGTGGTGGGCCAAAGATCCATGATGTACATGATTAGTTTGATTAACAGTTGGTGGTTGACATTACTTAGATTAATCAATAGATAATTGGAGCAGAAAAATAGATACACGGTCATAACACAAACAAATGCATACAGATTCTGAGAAAGAAAAACACATCATAAAACAAGCAGATAGGAAAGAAAAGGCCTTTCCTGTGACAGCCATTTCAGTTGTTCATATTCGACTGTTCTACCATAGAAAACTAGAATAAGTTGAATGAAATAGGAAGGTAATCAAAGATCATTATTGAGAGGTATTTCACTTTTGCAGGATATTGTATATGAACACTATTATGCTAGTTTTACATAACACCAGAATTTAAAGAATTCCTATAATATGACGAGCCTTATAGTATTACACAGCTTAGCAACCATGAAGTAGCTTTGGTCATGAACTGAGAAATCAATATAAATATGTATATATAGGGAAAAATAGATTTGTGATTCTTAGTAGAAAAGCTAAGAGAATTATATTAGAACTAAGGAACTGCTGCTTCTAACCAGCAGATGGATCACAATACACTTTAAGGCAACTCCAATAAGTACATTGGAAAATTCCAATAGAACAGTTCTTGAATTGAGTAGATAAACAATGAATTATAATCAATTTGTGGACTTTAGACAGTTTGTGCAGTAGCAGGAACAAGTTTTGCATGCCATCTAATGTGAAATATTCTTGTAATGTGAAAGAACTTTTCTTTATTTATGAACAACTACAAAGGAATGTTGAAACAGAGAGAACAATACAACAAGACAAGCAGGAAGAAGTTTTCTAACCTTTTGAAAAAAAATTTACCTCTAGCTCAGAGAGCATGGACAATGTCTTTCCATCCAACCTCAGTCCAGTCATCTCTGCTTCTTTACGCAACTGCCTGCACTTTGCCAATCTACCTGAAGCTGCATTAACAGTGATCATATCATGGTAAATGTCACACGTTGGAGAGAATCCAGCGTCCTTCAACTTGGAGAAGTACCGAGTCGCTCTCCCAAGATCATTTAGAGCAACCACTAGCCTAATCACGACACGATAAGCCGGGAGATCAAAGGGGCACCCGGAACTCTCCATCTCCCACACCAAAGCTAGTGCTTCGCGGAACTTCTTCTCGCAGTACTTGCCGTGGATGACCGTAGTGTACATCACCACAGTGGGGTGTCTTCTGCTGAGCTTGTACCAGTGGAACAGGTTCTCCAGGGCTTCAAACCTCTCGAGCTTAATGCAGACCTTCATCACAGCCGTGCAATCCTGCGGCTCCAGGTCGAAGTCCTCCCTCTCACCGAGCTCGTCCAGCACGGCTGCTGCCAGCCTGTAGCCATCAGGAGTCTTGCCGGCCTCGGAAATGAGCTTCGCGTAGATACCGGGATCGAGAGTTCGGTGGTTGTCCTTGGCGAAAAGCAGAATCTTGCGGGCTCGGCTCAGGCGCCCTGCTTTGAGGAACCCCCTGGCCATGGCTTCGATGACGGGTCGGCTGGCGGAGTTCAAGTACTTGGACAAGTCCGCTTCGATCCTGAGCTGACCGCACCTGGCCAACACTTCCACCGCCGAGGCGAGAGTGCGGTCGTCGGGGAACAGCGAGGGCTCCTTCTGAACCCAGCACAAAGTCTGCAGCGCTCGATCGGGGAGGCCCATGTGACCCAGCTCTCGGACCGTCATCGACAGGGACCCTTTGCGGAGGAACCTCCGCCACCGGTCGAGCACCTGGCAAGCGTCGCTGTCGGCGGGAAGCGCCGCGATCTCGCGCGCGATGCCGATTAGGGCTTCCGGGTTCTTGCGAACCCGGTCGGAGAAGGAACACCGCGGCGCAAGTGAGGAGCCTGAGGCGGAGCGAATGTGGCGCTTCGGGGAAGGAAACCCCGGGGGACGCCCCTTGTGGGGCGTCGGGAGTGGCAGGGGCCGGTTTACAACGCTCTTAACCGGCTTCTGTGCCATCGGCCGGTCAAAGAGGGCGGAAATTGCCTCCAATTCTAGGGCACTCCACTCCGAACCTTCATCGCCGTCAGCCGCGTGCTTCTCCTGATGACCGTCGTCAAGAAGTTGGCGATATCCCCCCACCCTATCCAAGGGCATCCGTGGTATTCCCATATCAGGCGGCTGCTTGGGGCGGCGAGGGTGGAGGAGGATTTCCGGCGGCTTCCGTCGGGACCATGCACGGAAGGCGGAAGCAGCGACCCGGCCATGGCTCGAGCAACATCTAGTTCCATAGATCGCCCGCGCAACCGCAACCGGAGGGAGAGAAGAGGAGCTCGTGAGCAGGTGGCGGCATTCCATCGAGCAAGCCCCGGACAGAACAGGATGAATTTCTACAAACGGCTTGCGAGCGGCTTTATCGACGAGTCGCTCTAGCGGTCACGTGAATTCCACGTGATACTAAATTGGGCTGTCAAGAGCCACTTCCGGGCCGGCTTTTATAGGACAATTTACCTATGAAGTGTTTGATGTGGTCGAGTTATAAAATCAGTGATGTTGTTTGGTGACGTGGCTTAACCTTGTTCAAGCCGGTCAAAGTTGACCTTAATAGGTTCAAGTTGACGCTCAAGGTAACATAGTCAAAGGAGATCATACCTTAAAAGAAGTGAATTTAAAAGTAGCAAGTTGGTCGACTCTAAATGGAACCCCAAAATAGGGTTTAGAAATAGCAAGTTCTAGAGCCCCCTTGGCACGGTAGGCTCCATTAGCTTGATTGTTCCATCAACTCGATTAGTTTATTCCCTTTGCTTGGATCAATCGGTTTGATTAGACCCTCTAGCCATCTCTTATCATTTGGCTTAGCTAACTTGATTGGTCCAGCTCGATCTCACCTTGATTTACTTTTTTTATCCAATCGCTTAGGGGCAAAAATTGAATGAGCATCTATTACTATAAGTACTATAGGTTAGTTTTGATATAATCAACCGAGTTAAGTTAGACTCTATATTTTTTATGTTTTGTGTTTAAGTATGCAAAGACTTAGAAACGTAAGAAATCTATAGAAAGACGTAATGAGCGAAAAGGATGGCACGAGAAGCGAGTCAACGTGCTCAGTGCATCCAAGGTATGAGACACTGCGAAAGAGTATATTGGCGGACTAGAAAGACGCGCATGATGCTTCTGAGGGACGAGAAGTCGTGGAGGAAGACTGCTCGAGAAGAAGGTCAAAGTTGAGTTTGGGTGAGCTCAATTCTGGATGACAGAAGATCACTCAAGCGACTGGGACAAGTCAACACCGATTTGACTCTGTCCAGGCGCCCAGAGCAGTCCCAGCCAAGTCAGTGTTCCAGCCGTTACAATGAGGATCAATATAGAGTCCACGTTAGCAGACTCCAGGCGCCCAGACCGGGTCCAAGTAGAACTGATAAGTTGTTGACGAAGAGTCATTGCGGAGTGGATCGAGTCAACCACGTTCAGGTCCCTCAACCGGGTCCAAGCGCCAGGGAGCTGTCACGTCAGCCAACGACTAACTTTGACCAGTGGACTGTAACTAGAGCCCTAATCCTGAAAGTTTGAAGAACACACTGTATTTTCATTTCTGAATTCATGCTTTAATTTTGTTTATGCTTTAATGAATGTAAGAGGCTACTCCACCTTCACGAAGGAGATCTTCTAGCTGAGCTTCCATTGCCTTGGATTAACAGTCTTCCTAGTTATAAATCAAGTAAATTTGTATGCCTCTTATTTATTTATGTATTTATTTTATTTATTATAACCAATTGTGTGTTCTGCCTAAGTTCAATAGTAAGAGAATTTCTAACCTTAATTGTAGGCTATTCACCCCCTCTACCTTGGTCACTCGAAAACATCAATTGGTATCAGAGCACAATTGTTTCAAAAGAACTAACCGTCAACTCATGCAACAAGAAGATGACCGGATCGAATATTCACCTACCGAAGTTCGAGAGGATTTCGCTAGTTGGAAAAAGAAAATAGAGGTACTCTTTAAAATCGATTTTGAAAATTTTCTAACCATTAAATACGACTTTGTAGCACCGAAAGATCATAACAGAGATGAAAAGGAAGAACATCTCTGGAACAAAAAGGAGCAGACTGATTTAGTGGCCAACATAAAAGCACAATTTCATCTGCTGACCGTACTACCACATCAAGCAATCAACTATATCATAAACTACAACTCGGCCAAAGAACTCTAGGAGAAGTTTCTAGAGCTTTACGAAGGGCCCTTAGAAGTCAAGCTAGTGAAACGACACTTGCTCAGAAATCAGTTGACAAACC
>JBBMJZ010413095.1:3212862-3239558 GCA_037833815.1 Zingiber zerumbet
CTTTCCAACTATGCAATCAATTTTATTGTGTGACACTAAATGATGATAAATCGACTACTCAAAGTAACGAAGAGGACTTTTAAATATATATTATTTTTTAATAAAATGTGAGAGGGGGCGGTCGCACCCCCTCTCTTTAAGGTGGCTACGCCCCTGTATATATATATGAATTAATGATGATCTCAAAATGTATCTATAAGGCATTTTAATAGGCCATTAGTTTTATTTTTATTATCAAAAGTGTTTGGCCAGATGCTTGCAATCCACTTGGTTTTAGCTTTAAGTTCACTACAACATTAATTAATACATTATATTTTGAACAATAAATGCTTCTTCATGATTGCTACTGATGAATGCTTTCCTTCGTCTGGTCGCAATAAATTGTTGGGCTTACGGCCCAATTGGGGCCATAAATCGTGGCCCAGACTAGGAATCGAATTCCATTTGAATCCTTTATAGTTCGTTAATTTGCATCCGCACCTCTCTCTCGCAATGAGCTTGCACTCTCTCGTTTGTCTGATACAGAAGACTGCCACCGCCATCTCTCTCTCTCCACCGCATCTTTCCTTCTCCTTTCCGCCCCCAAATGGCCAAGCTTCGTAAGTCCCTCGTCGCCGGCGGATGGCTCAACCTTCCATCCTGCCTCCGGCCATGACTGAGTTTGGGGGCCTCCTCCTTGCTCTTTCCTCTCCTCTTATCGATCTGTTGCTTCTAGCCTCCCTTTAGGTCTGTTCTGTGGTCGCGGCGCCGATGAACAGCTACGAGGCGGCGCTTGGGGGCCCTCGCCTTTTCACGGAGGCCCAGTGGCAAGAGCTGGAGCACCAGGCGTTGATCTTGAAGTATCTGATAGCAGGCATGCCTGTGCCGCCGGAGCTCATCGTTCCCATTCGGAGAAGCTTCGAGGCTTTGGCCGGACGATATTATCACCCTTCTCGTAAGAGATCGAGGCCAAGCTCTCATCATTTTGCCCTCTTGTTTTTCTGTTATACTAGTGGCTTTCGTTTGAAGCTTATTTACTGATTCGAGTTTTCCTTTGAAGTTGATTTTTTTTTAAAATTTTTCTCGACTCGACTGATGCTTTCCTGCGACTAGATGTTTTGGGTGATCGTTTTCAAGTATTGGTTTGCCCTAAAGTCGTGAACATCTTCCTACATTTGCCTCAAGTGGCCTTTTTTGCCGGGATATTGATGTAGTTTTATGACTTCCTTTAATAGCTTATTTTTAACGATTGAGTATTTCAGGTTTGCTATATATATAACTGTCCTAGAACTTCTATTTCAATTTTACAGTCAAGATAGAAAAAGTTACGGTTTTTCAACCGTTTATCCCGTGAATGAAATAGTTCAGCAGAGGGTTTCTTGTTCCATCAATATGTCATATCCAGGAATTTTAATCTTTCTAACTTACAGAGTTATATGCGCATTATCTCCTCGCCTAATTTTTTGTTGAATGTCAAATAGTTTTTTTTTCTCTCTCTCTCTCTCCATCTATTTTGGTTTCTTACTATTGTTCTGAGTTTCTTTACTTATTTTCCATGTTTCTTTGATTTGGGAAAGAATCGTTAGCCACTGTAAACAGCTTGCAGCTCCTTATACCTTCGGAAATGGATTTGCCGCTTGTTCTTTATAGAATTTGATTAGATTGTGTTCCCTTGTAGTTACACGGATATTTTGTTTTATGATAACCTACTGGATCTATAAATTTTAATTTAGAATCTTGCCTCAGGCAACAGTTCTTCTGAATTAGCTGTATTTTTCTATCTTTTGTTATTGTCTATTCTTCTATAAACATAACTCCTATAAGTTCATATTTTCTCTTTATTTTAGTGAGTTACTATTCCTACTATGGAAAGAAACCAGACCCAGAACCAGGGCGGTGTCGTCGAACTGATGGAAAGAAGTGGCGCTGCTCTAAGGATGCATATCCTGGCTCCAAGTATTGTGAGCGTCACATGCACCGTGGTCGCAACCGTTCAAGAAAGCCTGTGGAATCACAAACTGTCTCCCAAACTCAGAATACCTCATCAACTTTGACATCCCTTTCTCCCTCCAGTAACAATGCAAGTGGGAGTGGTCTTAGGAACCTTCAGAACATCACCATGCATTCGACTGCTGGTCCAGTTACTCATAGTCCATGCATCAGTGTTACCAGCTCAACTCAGATACCATTGGGCACTGGCACCATGAGTAATAGGTATGTCACTAGTTCTACTTTAAAAAATGGTTATTATGATTTTATATGAGATTATGATCGTCTTGTGTTCAAGTGGAGTTAATAAGTGCTTTTTAATAGATCCAGATTATTGTCTGCTGATTGGTTAACTTGAATTTATTTATTGGAAGTACTTGAGGTAATTTTGCTCATCGCCATACATTTAACACTTCAAGAGACTCCACCTATGCTCATCGACAATTTAGCCAATGAGTTTAGAAAAATACCTATCTTCTTATTACCATTTTGGTCAGCATGTTTACTTGAGGAAAAAACCATCTGTTGTATGTGATATCCCAGTTTATCCTTGTTGAATTATGGGCTAATTTGAAGATGTCTATAAGCTTGATTACTGGGATAACAGTTGGGGTCAATGATTTTGGGCTTCTTGTTGGGTTGGACAAATATATTAATTTTCTCATCTGTGCTGGGTCAGGTTTCATCTAAGCTTATGAACCTTAGGCCACAACTCACTATGTGAGACTAAACTAGAATGCTAGAATTACCCCCCACTTTGGGTTGCGTACAATAGATCTAATGTGGTCCGACCCTTCTCCGGGATCCCGCATTGGAGGAAGCTTCGTGCACTGGGCTACCTTTTATAGCTTGTAGCTAAAATCCAACTCATACTGCAGAATCATAACTAATAGACAAAATGTGAGGTTCATTGGTGTCTTTCGAATGCCTCACCATATCTAGGATTAGGTCTCTTTTGATATCAGTTGTCATGACTTTCAGAAAAGAGTGAGCTAACCCATCCACTTGTCAAGGATATTCATTGGCTCAAAATACTTAAACTCAAGCTAATAGGAGCCCAAATCTAAGCTTATAAAACCTAATTCACAAATCATCAAACAAAACTAAACAGGATATTACAACCCCACACATAAGATTTGATGTCCTTTTCAAGTCCTGAAGTTCAAAATCGTAATCTAAAATCATCCCTAATTGATAGCGAGGCCTAATGGTGACTCATTATCACAATAGATAATCTTCCAACATCTCATCGCATCCATTAACTTATTAGGGTCAAACACTAGTTTAATTGTTGAAGCCCTACTAGTAGTAGCTCACCATCTAGATATACATATTAACTCACAATTCTCTATGTGAGACTAAATTTAGGTATCACATTATTTGCTTGGTAGGAAGCTAGTGTTGCCAAATTTTGACAGAGGGATCAAACAGGCTAGCACCCCTGCTCTTGGTTTTTCAATTGAACCAGTAAAAATTCATATTCAACATTGAGTGTCTTCATTAATTCAGCTGGCACCAGATTGGCCTCCGGTTCTGGAACTGGCAGGTTCATTTGGTTTCCAAAACACTTGCAAGAACTGGAAACTTTCTCTCTTGAACTGTTGGAACTCCTGTGGATGCCCTTGTTCTTTCTAGTGCAACCTTTTGTTAAAGCTCTGGATTATCCAGAGACAAAAAAGTAGTTGTCAGTTTAAGCATTAATGTGTTTTATATGTGCTTTCTTTTAGTAGTAGAGGGGACTAGTTTCATCAAATAGGTTCAACTTGAAGCTCTCAACTTGACTAATTATGGTTGGTTATTACAATACATCAAGATTTACAAGAATAAGATTTCTCAATAATTGAACATTGACCAAGAAATCTCTGAACCAATTAGTTTCTGCTACCAATATCCAAAGCTCACAACTCAACTTCTTAAGTGGCATGAGGGATGATAATTTGCTTAACAAACCTCCAGGAAATAGTGCCACCACATGGTGTAAACATATAACTAACTGCGCCTTAACTTTCTTGCAGTTTCAACAATGTAACTTACATTACTATATTCCTCTAAGAATGCAAGAAATCTTTTATATTGTCAGTTCAAGATAGTTTTTTTTTCCTATCCAAAACATCCCATTTCTTTTAGTCAGGACAGCTAGAATTTGCTAGTATTCATGTTTATCTTAGTAACCGCATAGAAAATATGAACAATTTGCTTAGTGCACTAGGCTACAATAATCTAGTATGTTAATTGATAATTTATTAGTTGTGTAGAAGAGAGAGATGAAATAATTTTTCTGTATCTTTATTCACTTATGTGTTTATGTGTAGGTATTTATATACATCACCCTATAATTATGCCTATCAATTACAGTCTCTACAATTAAGCTAATTACACTGTCCAAGATCAATCCCTATAATTAAGTTAATTGTGCGGTCAAAGATAAGATGCAATCTTGACAATTAAGCTAATCACACAATCAAAGATAAGATGTTGTAATCATTCAACACTCCCCCTCAAGCTGGAGCATATATGTCAATTATATCTAGCTTGTCACAAAGGTCTGGGAATCGTTTTTCTCCCAATGCTTTAGTGAAGACATCAACAACTTAATTGGATGATGATGTGACAATTTTTTGGCTCATTACACACTCGCGAATAAAGTGACAATCAACTTCATATGCTTAGTTCTCTTATAAAAAATCGAGTTACTTGCAATGTGAATAGCCGCTTGGTTATAGATAGTGGTTCATTGTAAGTGAATCCTAATTCTTCGAGCAAATTTTTCAGCCATAACATTCTAGTCATAGTATGAGTCATGGCTTTGTACTCAGCTTCAACAATTGACCTAGCAATGACAATTTGTTTCTTACTTCGCCATGTTATTAGATTTCCCCCTACATTCGTACAATACCCAGAAGAGGACCGTCTATCGGTCTTTGATTCAGCATAGTCAACATCAGAGTAGGTTTCGATCTTTAGGTGCCCATTTTTCTTAAAAGACAACCCTTTTTCTTAGAGATTTCTTAATGTACTTGAGAATCTTGATTGCAGCATCCTTCGGCTTATTTATAAAACGACTGACCATTCCAACTGCAAAGGAGATGTCAGGTCTCGTTACTGTTAAGTAGATGAGTTTCCTAACAAGACATCTATATTTTGCTTTATTCTCAAAGAATTCTCTCGTATCATCCAAACGCTTGGATTGATATATATTGGAGTATCAATCAGCTTCATTCCAAGCAATCCAATTTCTTTGAGTAAATTTGTAGTTGGCATAATGAAACTTCAGATTTGTTGGGAGCAATTTCAATTCCCAAGAAATACTTAGGATATATCCTTAGTAACAAAGTGTTGCTGTAAATACTTCTTAGTTTCGTCAATCCCACTTATATCACGGTCAAATATTAAGATGTCATCAACAGAAACAATCAGAATATGATAATCCTATTCATGTTATGTCGTACAAACACAAAATGATCAGATTTACACTGCTTGAAGCCAACAACTCCGATTATATTATTGAGTTTGCTCTGGGGCCTTGTTTAAGAGCACAAATAGCCCTTTTAAGTTGCAAACCATAGTAGTATTCTCTCCTTGAGCAACATACCCTAGAGGTTGGTCTATAAAAGCGGTTTCGTGCAATTCACCATAAAGGAAGATATTTTTCACATCTAGTTGATATATTGGCCAAGATTGATTGACAACCAAGGAGAACAGAACTCTAATAGAATTCAGGTAGGCAATAGGAGAGAACGTCTGAAAGTAGTCAACACCGTAAGTATTGATTGACAACCATGGAGACCATAACTCTAATAGAATTCAGGCAGGTAGTAGGAGAGAACGCCTCAAAGTAGTCAATACCGCAAGTTTGGATAAATCCTTTGGCCACCGGGCGAGCTTTGTATTGATCAATAGTATTGTCAGCTTGATACTTCAGAGTAAACATCCCACGAAAGACAACAATATCAACGGAAGGTGGTGCAGGCACAAACTCTCAAGTACCACGAGAGATCAGAGTGGACATTTCTTCATCCATTGTAGTCCGCTAAGCAGAGTGTTAATAAGCCTCAAAGCACGAAGTTGGTACCTCTATAGATGAGAGAGAAATAGCAAAGTGTGGAAAGTAGGGCCAAGGTAATCAAATGAGATATGGTTAGACAACGAATGGATAGTGCAAGAACAAATACTTTATGAAGAGCAATGGGCAGATCAATATCGTATGGGCGAGGAGCATTAGGAGCTGCAGTAAGAGGAGGCGAGGGACATGAGATAAGTTTTGGCGGGGAACGCCTTGTATACACTTGCAATGGTTTAGGAGACGGAGCATCTGCAGTAGGAGACATGGATGGTGGGATAGGTAATGGAGGAGATGCTAATATATCAGGAGACTGAGCCAGATGGGGGAAAAGGAAGGTTGTGACTCAAAAAAATATAACAAGTGTAATTGCATTTTATGAACGGATAAAGGCAACGATATCCTTTTTGTGTACGAGAATATCCAAGCATGACACATTTAATAGAGCGAGGAGACAATTTATCCAAGTTAGAAGTAAAATTATGTACAAAACAAACACAACTAAATATGCGAGGCATAGAGAAAATATATTTGTCAGGATGAAGACATGAGAATGGGATATCCACACGTAACAAAGTAGATGACATCCTATTTATGAGGAAGCAAGCAACATCATCCCACAAATACTTAGGGACATGCATACAACAGAGAAGTGTACGAGCTACGTCTAAAATATGATGGTGTTTGCGTTTAGCAACCTCATTTTGCGGAGAAGTGTATGAGCTAGATGTTTGATGAATTATGCCATAAGAATTACAAAATATAGAATCAGTTTTAGGAGTGAACTCAAGTGCATTATTAGTACGAAGAGTGCGCAAGTCAACAAAATATTGGGTTGTTATTTCATTTTAAAATGATTGTAGAACATCAGGAACCTCACTTCTATTTTTGAGTAAATATAACCACGTCATGCGGGAATAATCATCATAAATTATAAAATACTGAAAGCTCCCTCTAGACATAACTCTGCTATGTCCCCAAACATCATAATGAACAAGTTCAAAAGCAAAAGAACTACGTTTAACAGGAAATTTCGGTGCAAAGAGAATATTATCAAAAGTGATATTTGTAGTGGGTCTAGCAACACCTAATCTCGTAATTGGAGAATAGATGTCATTGGCTAGACGTACAAGGGATAAAGATGGGGAAACAAAAGAGGAAGAAGAATGGAATCCAACATCCCAGACTTTTCATGAGATATCGCAAACGCGCCTATAGAGGATGAGAGTGGTAGAAGGAATGCCAGTAGAAGAGTGAAGCAATTTCTCATAATCAGTTTGGAAACAGAGATTATATCGTCATTAGGTGGTGATGGTGTCGATTGTTCGGTAGATGCATTGTTAATCAAATCAGGCTTACCAAACTTCGCCCAACACTTCTCGGAGGTATGGTCGGAACAACCACAATGAACACACAAACGACCACCCCTAGTGGCTTCAGTTCCACGACTACGACCATTATTATGACCTCGAGAGAACCCCTGTCCACGAGCAACCATAGCCGAAGTATCGAAAGATGGGGAAGAACTATTGTCAGGACTATCCGTGGTCACACGAAGAATTTGAAACGGGATATTTGATAATGTGGGAATATTATCACTTGCCAGTAGATTACCCTGAACCGATCATAGAGTGGAATCTAAACAAGATACGAACTTTGCAACTAAGGATTCCTCCCACTGATTCTTTTGAGTTTGAGCATCACACGAGAGAGGATGGTATATCAGCAACACCCTTAAGAATAGCAAAATAGTTAGTAACAGACTAGCCGTCTTGGTGAAGAGTGAAAAGTTTTTCATATAATTCAAAAACATGAAAAATATTCTTGTCATTCGAATACATGCCTTGTAAGGCATCCCACATCTCTTTGGTAATTTCCACGAACATAACATTAGTGCTTACGAACTCCTCCATACTGTTGATGAGCCAAGCCATAATAGAACAATTGTCCAAAACCCAATCTGAATATTTCGGATCTTTAGGATCAGGAGGGTCGGATAGAATATGTCCCTTCTTCATGTGGGACCAGGAATAGTTCAAACAAACGTAAGAGATAGTTGGTCTCATTCAATTTAACAGTGGTAGCCAAATTAGGTTTAGAATCTGAAGACATCATTGCAGGAAAAGGTCAGCGGCAGAAACTTGAGCAGTAGATTAGAGCGGCGGCAACGGCAACAGAGCTTTGGGTAGTGGTGGCACGAGGATCATAAGTAGCAGAAAGGATCAACTTTCGACATAGATAAATAATGCTCTGCTCTGGTACCATGTAGAAGAGAAAGAGAAGAAATAATTTTTCTATATCTTTATTCACTTATGTGTAGGTATTTATATACATCACCCTATAATTATGTCAATCAATTACAATCCCTGCAATTAACCTAATTACACGGTCCAAGATCAATCTCTATGATTAAGCTAATTGCACGGTCAAAGATAAAATGCAATCCCTACAATAAAGCTAATTACACGGTCAAAGGTAAGATGCTATAATCATTCAACAAGTTGAATATGAGCTTAGATTTAATCATAACGTGTAATAACTAATTGTGCATGATCGTAGCCAAATTTCTCTAAGCATTGTCATATTGAGAAATTAATATTCTATCAATTTAACAAGTCAACTTGAGCTCTAAAATCATATCATCAACACCTAACTCCTTTGTATTGAACTTTTCATTCAAACTTTTGTCTTAGATAATATATGGCACAAACTAGTAAAATGTTAACTACTTACTAGCACAAATTATACAGCTATCAGTTTTAACCTTATCAAAACATATTTCATTACTAATTTCAAAGCCTAATGAGAAAATAACTGGCTTAAACTTCCTTTGACATTGTCTTGTGCTTAATGAGTCTAAATTTTTTGATTTTGTTATCTAGCTGAACACATCCTTCTAGTTAATCTATATATATCTTTTTATCGATGAAAAATGGCGTTGACGTGCTTTGTATGGATAACATGATTATAAATGAATGGCAATTCTATAAGCATGTAGATGGACTATACCCTAAAAATTAGGGAATAGATTAATTTTCTCTCATTTTTTAATTCTGTCTAGCCTACTTTTGAACTTATTTATAAATCTATTTGGTATTTGTTTCTTTTTGAATGCCCACTTACAACTTGTAAAAATGCATCTAGGAGGTATATTTATCAACTCTCATGTGCCAATAAAAATAGTGGAATTGATTTCACTTTTAAAGCTTTTTTCCCATTGCTTGGCTTCAAGAAAAGTAATGACATCTATATAGGTGATATTATCCTCTACGTGGAAGTTGATAAATTTTAGTCTAAGGTTTTTGATATCCTTGATCGTTAACTCCTCTCTTTTTTGTACCCTTACAACTATAATTGTTTAGAGTAACTTGTCGAATGAGAAGCATTACAAGTATAAAATTACTTAAAGAACTAAAATTGGCTCAATTGTGTTGGGTACAGGTTGAGGACTAGTTTTCATTAAGAAGGTTTCGTCACACAGCTTAACAAAAGTATGTATATCTATTTGACTACTCAAGATTTTATGATAATAAATCTATATGTTGAGCATAACCTAAACATAAACTATCGATAGTGTTAGGGCTAAACTTTTGGACCAAAGGTTAATTCAATTGAGTGGACATTGCACTTGATCAGACAGTTGATTGATTGCAAGGGTTAAATGAACAAAAATACTTTTGTTTAAGCAATAGTTGAGTGAACCCAGTTGACTGGACTAGTCCAGATGACTAGAGGCTTAGCAGTTAAGTGATAGTGTAGTCTATTGTGTTGCTTGTCTCCTTAGCACTCAAGGATACAATTGTACGAGCCTATAGAACAAATCCTGTTCAAACAAGGTCGTCTATCAAGAGAAGGTCATAGTGTAGCCTATTGTGGATATTGTTGTTAGCTATTCAATGACTACATTTTCTCAATCAATTGACTGGGGCTATTTCAGCTGACTGTAGGTTGATAAAATGTAGCCATTGGAGGTTTTATCTATAGACTCTTGGAGGACTTTTAGATGGAAAGATTTCATGAAAAATATTCTTCATGCTCTAATCAAATGCTTACATTGCTCAAAAATCTTTAAGGGGTTGGATAAAGTTGAAGGCTTCGACTTAAACTCTTAGTAATCTCTCTTTATTCATTCCATTGTTTAAGATGAAAGGTAGAGGTGAATAGAAACATTTTCCTCTCTTTTCATTTAACCTGAGTCAATATTCAGTTGAGTCTATGAATGACTAAAGCTACTTCAAAGGTTTAGTCCGTGTCTAAACCTAACCCATGACACTCAACCTTTGCACAATATCATATGTTAAGAGTATCCTTCTCTAGGACTTGTATGTCAAGAAGTCTTGCTTTCGGATCTTCCTAATCTTCAAGCCATCTAGGTACTCTTGACCTACTAAAACTTTCATTTACCAAACATCCTGTCACTTTTGATCTATTGCACATGCAATATTCGTGTCAAGTAACCCACACCTGCACACTTAACACACCTCATTAGTAAATACAATATATTCTAACTTAAATCTTTGCCCAAGCATCCAAACCACTTAAGGACACAATTGCACCAACATATAGAGTTTCTCTCTATAAAAAAGGTTACATAATTATGAACTTCCTAACATGACACTGTCCATCTCTCCTAGGATTTATTTTTAAATTTCTCTCATTTGAGTGAGAAGACTATAAGGAATTATTTAAGAGAATCGATTAAATTTCTTAAAAAACCATTCAAAGTGAACTTTCCATTAGTCCTTAATTTTTTTTAATTATTCTTAGAATTTTTATCTATGAAGGGGAGCCTTGGCGCTACAGTTACTGCCGTGTGACCTAGAGGTCACAGGTTCAAATCACGGAAACAACTTTTTGCAAAGTAGGGTAAAGCTATGTACAATAGACCCTTTCTTGGGAACATTCAACAATTTGCTTAGGAGTTAATTCAAGCTTCATCATATGTTTGGTTGCATTAAAATTCACATTTCCTAAGTGATCCTGCTAAATATCATAAAATTCCACATTATAAGAATATACACAAAAATAGTTTCTATTATTATTTAAAATAATTTCTACATGTAACTCATGAAGATAACCCTAAATGTAACACTACAATATTAAATTTGAAAGGCATCTCATAATCCAATTGAACTAAACAAAAGCCATTAATTAAATTTCTTTACACTTATGGAATACAATATCCCTTTTGTAGTGCTAAAATTTTTTCTCACTCATCTTATTTTTAGTACTCTTAAATCTCATATCTTATTGTTTGTTGTTCTATATCATAGAGGCAATAAAAGTTTAACAATTAACCACAACTTGAAATTCTTTTTCTACGGGGCAACTCAGCTGAATTGTATTGTTTCGATAAATTACCATAAACTTGGTGCTACTCGTCACAAGTAATCCTTGTGTCAATTATGTTGATGAGTATCATGCTATGTATTGATATACTACTTGTTGTTTGTTTAGCTTATGTTTATGTAAATAAATGTCAAAATTGAACCATGTTAGATGAGACAAAGTCCAAACTTAGATACATGGTTATGTTCCTTTTCTTTTCTTCATCTCCTTCCGAATTTCTTGTCCTGTTTGCCATCATCGTCACCCTACATTGGGACACTGACACAGTACTGAAATAGTATGGTTTGGCACAAGTAGAGATTTTGAACCTTGCAATTATTATAATAAACTTGGATTAAACAAGACACTCCATCTGGGCCGATAATAAAAGTCACCATATTGGCTTGTGCATTTGGATTACACTTCTTCATATTGGTGACAAATAGAGAATTCATCGCCAAATTTGGCATCCTTTCGTGAAAAAACTTTATTAAGTACCCCATCTTTTCATAGATCTAGTAAGTTTTGTCTTTCTCTTTGATTTTGAGTTTGAAATTAAACATTCTTTTTTTTTTTTTGTAGATTTGACATTAGGGGACTAAAATATTTAGATGAGGATGTAGTAGAGAAGGAATAGAAAAAAATTTTGTTTGCTATGATTCAGAGACATACCCAAGCTTTCCCCACTAAGAGTGAACCAAATTTTTCCCAACTAGCAGGGAGCTTTTTATGATAGACAAAACTTCTGTAAAATCATATCACTCTTGACAAGGTCATATAAAAAGAATCTCTTGGATTGCAGACTTTCCATCAACTAATTCAAAATTTAGGAACTTGGCTGTGGTATATTTATCTGAAAAGAATCTTCAGTCATTTTTCTTTTCTATTGTCAACCATAACTATATAGCCATAGTTGTGGCTGTGGTATATTTCTCAGATAAAGAATCCTCAGTCATTTTTCTTCTCTATTGTCAACCATAACTATATAGTCAAAGTTGTAAATGTATATACACCTTTTACAGGATACAAACAGAGCATGTAATATATGTGTGGCAAAGATAATCTCTTTGTTACGTGCTATGGTTGAACCATGTTCTAATTCATTAAAAAGATCGACCACTGTTTCAATTGCACGAAATAACTTCACAGTCAACCAAAATTTCATTCCCTGTTCCCAGCAGTTAAAGTTATTGTCTGAAAAGAGTTTGCAATTACCCTCTTCTATGAACATTAGTTGAGTGGGCAGTTAAAATACTCAACAATCTCTGTAAAATTGATAAAACCAATGTAGGGAAAAATCAAATAGGAGTTGTTTGTAATTAGAAAACTCAAGATTTGAATAAGAAAGAACTAATGCACGGAAACAAGATACTGCAGACATAGTAAACAAAGAGTTAGAATGTTGTTATCTGGTGAGACGTTAACTAGTTGAGTCCCTTTAGAAAAAATATTGCCTTACATCAGTTCATGTGATGTCATACATCTTCTCTTCAAGATCTGACAACTAACTCATTTTGCATATGGATGGACTTTTTGATCACCAGAGCTTCAAGGAGGGGAAAACTATTTTCTTTATAGAAAATTAGGGTTTTCGTCCATGCACAATGACTAATAAAACCAAGATAAATCTCTCTGTATAATCCTCAAAAGGCTATTATATCGGGTTGTAATATTTCTATAAATAATTTAACGAATGGTTCAATTCAACAAAAATGTCATTTCAGAAAATCTTTTCAATGAAATTTTTTACCTTTTTTAAATAAAAATTGATCAGAAAAGATTTTATTTCGTATGGATTGTCACAACTATTTGTGCTGGCATCATATTACATGTGTGTTTTCCCCCTGCTCATGCCGAAGCTCAATCCCAACCTGCATGTGCATGCAATTGGTCAAGCCAAACTGCACTCTTGTATGCCAATCTATGCACCATGTGTAAGAGGCGGTGTAAAATAGTTGTTTACAAACCCAAGGAACCCAAGAAAATCAGGTTTTTATTTGTAATCTCAAAAATATTTTCATTGATCTCCTTCCAGTATTTCTCTGCTCTTTTACCTGGTGAACATGATAATATCAGAATTTTCAGGAGAAGAGTGAAGATGAATGAACTTAGAGATTATTATTATTATTAATTTTTGAATTTACCTAAAGAGCTTCAAACATTTTGACACCCAGAAATTTGAGAGATATTAATTGTGGTAAATCACATATTGTTTGTTTGAGAGGTGACCTCATCTTGATATGCATACGTCCATTATGATGATCTAGAGCAAAGCCAAGTTTTAATATGACCTACAATCATTCACATTGGAAAATAACTGACGGGCTTTAGAAATTACCTGAAACGACAATACAGGTTAGACGCAATGGAAGAAAATTGCAATAAGAGCGCATGCATCTAGAGAATCCTTAAGTTTCAAGGTTTCTTTTTTTGGTTGTTGACAGAATAATAGAAACTCATCTTTCCTGAACTTTAAGATAATAGTTGTTTCTTACAGCATGACATTTATGTCAAACTTTTTTCCAGGTACTTTGCTGGTGTGGATGAACACAGCCTCTTTACAGAAGCCTCTGACAGTGCAAGGGTCCCTGGGGTGGACTTATCGGCTGACAACTCATGGCAGTCGACGCGGTTGACATCACAGTCATCCACATTTTCTCTGTCAAAATTGCAGGATTCTTCTCTTCTGCAGAATGCGTACCCTCAACTTCAGTCACTGCAAAATATTGGCCAAGTTACCCTCCCCTCACTATCTCGACAATGCCAGATTCATTCTTTATTTGGAAGTGATGTCAGTTTAACAGAGTCTGCAAAACACGAGACTCAGTCACTCAGACCCTTTTTTGAAGAATGGCCCAAAACAAGGGATTCTTGGCCAGACCTGGAGGAAGGTAGATCAAACCGGGCCTCATTTTCCGCTACCCAGCTCTCCATGTCATTTCCAATGACCTCACCCAACTTCACCAGCATCTCTTCCAGATCGCCTAATGGTGGGTTTCATTCCCCAACCATGTTTGCACTGCAGAATAGTTTACAGATAAGTATGCTCTTTTTTTTTTCTTCTCATATCCCTTATTCTGTAATTTTACTTCTCCAGAAGATTGAGAGGGAGGGGATCTTGAACACCTCCAGTCCACTGAATCTACGAAGAACATCTGTTTGGTATTATCTGAGATTTTAAGCAGTGTAATCAACCATATACTTGAGCTGGGAACTCTTATTCTGTGCTATTATCTTGCACTGTAATATTCCAGGAAACTGGGTGCAAGAAATTTTGTAACTAGTTAGACAGCTATTCACTTCCAAGCTTGTTTCTGAGAATTAAACCCAATGGTGCCTTTTTTACATTATGCCTTTATTACTTATCTTGTCTCTTTTGATCAGAAGCAAGTATTTCAAATTATTAGTTGAAGGATGAGTTTGTAATGTTAGCAGGCTATTTGTTTCATTTTTTGAAATGGTAATAGACGACTATGGTTCTGTGACCAGATTGGGCTTTATCTGACCACGGATTACCTTTCTAGTTGGCATGTTAGTTAAGTTAGACAGTCAATAGACTAAATTGTTCTACCATATAGGTAAATATTTTGGTGGTTGAGCTTCCTCATTATTTATACTGTTATCTTAGCCTTCAGTTTTTAACACTACTGTTTAGCAGTCCAGGATGGTTGTATAGGTGAATCTGTAGTAGTTTTTGATCATCACCTGATGCTTCCAGTCTTGGAGGTTTTTAGCTCTTCTAGTGGTTGAAATAGGATACTCTGGGTTGGTAGGTTTTAGTCTTCTAGTGATTCTGCTAATGTTCTTTTGGCTTTGGCTTCCACGGTTTGATATTGCTACTATAGTTTCAGTTTCTAGCATTATACTGTTTAGTAGCTCAATATGCCACTATGGATAACATAGGTAAACTTGATACTAAAGTGTCTAGAAGAGAATTTTTGAACGCATATAGAGTTTTTAATTTGTAGACTAAAATATTTCAAGAATCTGACAAAGTCCTCAAGTTGCACCATAAGAATGTACGTATTAAGATCTTCATTCTAGGAAGCTATTTTGTACATTGGTTTGAAAAGTCATGTTTATTCTTAATGCCTATCCTTGAAATTGCAAAAAGTCTCATGATAACTGATACCTTCTTCCTAGATGAATCCCTCGCCACAATATTGCTCTCTTTTCTCCTTATTGCATTCACTATAACTTCACAGGTGACATTGGATTGTTTATGTGGCAGTACATTCATGTTCATTCATACTATTTATCCTGTTGAACAATCTGGAAATGACCCTGATTAACCTGATTTTTATTAATGATCTAGTTAGTTCTTGCATAATAACCATATATATCATTTGTTTCAGGTGAGATTACTATATCCTACATCTCAAAATTCATGTCAAGGTTGTATATTTGCACTAACCTCGCCATTCTGAGCAACTTCCCTTATGCCACAATTTTTGGATTCGAGTTAGACAATAGAGCTTAAATACCTCGAATGCATGAATACTGGTCATGGCAAAAGTCATTGTTACTCTAATTGTATCTCAAAAAAGGGTTGTTATAGGAGTGATTTTGGTAGGAACCCTATTCAGAGTACTCAATGATTTAACTCATAGAGATAATTAGATAATGGAGTTACTAATTATACTCCTAATCATCTAGATAATCATACAATTCTATCTTTCAGCTGCCATATAGATTTGGTTTGCCAAATATTTTGAATATTGAACAGTGAGTTAACCTTCAAGGAATCTGGAAAATAAACCTGATCTTTGTCTTACGCATTCAGTTATTCGTCATGTTTATCGAGCTTAGAGAAACATGGTCTTAAGGATTCTGTTATTTATCATGTTTATTAAGTTTAGATAAAACATGCATGTTGCTTAAATTAATTTCCTTACGAGTATTATGTAAGTATAAGGTGGTGGTATGAAAAACGTCACTTGTGTTTGACACTATATATTTACATTAGAATACCACAGAGTTAGCCCATGGGCCATAACTATACATTCTGTTGATAATCGCCGTGACCTAGTTTAGCGCTTGAGAACTCGTCAGTTCGTTTATATATAAATTAAACTGTAATGTCCTGATTCGGCACTAGCTCCTTCCTCTATATTTGTATTAGTGACCCATAATTGATTATATATAGTCTTGATAACCTACTTATTCTATGGCGCTCACCTTGCGAGTAGCATGTGTAATTTTTATTTTATTTTTTTAAACTTTAATACTATAATTTAAATCTTAAATTATAAACTGTAAAATTATATTTGACAGTTGACACTCACATTATGAGTGCCATAAGGTAAGGAAAAAAATTTAAATTTTGAATTAAGGTTCGGCCGATTAATTCGGTTTAACCAGCTTTTTGTTCACCTCTAAAATCGACTGAATCCCATGGCGGTGGAGGCGGATAGGAATGTGCAGCATCTTGTGGAAGAGGAGGGAGCTCGGTGGAGGCGGATAGGGCAAATGAGCAGAATCCTGTGGAAGAGGAGGGAGTGGAGGAGGTAGGTCTGATGGCCTCCATTGCTGGTCAGGTGGACAGAGAAGAGGTGCAGCATCCTATGGAGGAGGTGGCAGTAGAGGAGGCGGCTCCGATGGCTTCCACGGTTCTGAATCTGATGGCTTTTGTCATTGTCGCCTGTAGTATCCTGTGGAGTAGAGGAGGTGGCTTGAATGACTTCTGTCACTGCCAGCATGGCAGACAAGAGCGAAGATGCAGTATCCAGTGGAGGAGGAAGTGGAGAAGGTTGCATCTTCGGATTCAAAGCAACCTATTGCTATATATATATATATATATATAGGGCATCCTAATTTTTTTATGAATCATCAAAGGGGTGTAAAAATTTTTTTCCTAAAATTTAAAACTAAAGTGGAAAACTCAATGAACTTGGGGAATTGACCCACTTAATCCACAATTAAAACTTAAAATTTTTAACATTCTCTCTCTCTATATATTTATTTTTTTAACATGCTCGTGGATTGACCCGTCTAACTTGTAACCCGCCTTGGGTTGGTGGTCGTCAAGATGTCGGGATGGCTCGCCCCACCATATGACAAGTTTTTGGTGGGTCAGCTCGCTCTGCCATGGGTTGTCTCGTTTGACAGGACTGTCAGCTCGAGTTGACTCGATTTGGGATTTCAATATTTGATCAATATGTGAGTTGGTTGAGACGTCAAGTTGGTTGACCAGATATTTAACAATCGACCAATATGTTGAGTTGACACAAGAAGAAAGTCTAAGAGAAAGTTGACATGAGGTGTGAAGTCCCAACAGATCAAGGTTGACTGAATGCTAAACAACGATGAAGTCTCAGAAAGTCAAGATTGACCGGATGCTAGGTGATGTGTATTATATATAAATTTTTTGGTATTATTTTGCACGCATTTCATTTTTTTACATGAGTATATTTGGTATACATTCATTACTTTTGTATTGTTTTTATTCTTTTTGTTCGGAGAATTATTCTTTGGATGTTTTTATTAATAGGATGTTAAAATCTTGACTCTTGGAGTGAATTTGGAGATGAAGCACCAAAGGAATACCCATTACAACTTATGATCCAAGGCCTTCCTATGCTGCCTAACATGGCCATGGATCATCCAGGAAGAAGAGAGATCCAAAAAGCATCAAATATGAGCATATAGAGTGAAATATGGCCAAGTCGTGTTGGCCAACACAACCGTGTTTGTTGTTGTCCCGTGACGAAAACAGCAAACCAAACTTTAAACAAATATAACTTTTGACTTAAATTTAGCCACGGGCCAACAACCTATCAAATCAAAGCTCATTTAAGATCTACTATTTGGTATAGGGTGGAACTCACAACATCCAAGTTTTAGGCCCTAAAACATCATTTTCATGGACATGTGGTAGTGCCTCCTATTTTTATGGAGATTTTGTATTCTAGGAAAGGACCCCTAATTTGTTAAGAAAATTTATTAGTTTTGGCATCCTTGGAGGCTATAAAGGAACCAAGGGGGCACTTGTTTAAGATATCAAGGGATCTAGGGGTTCTCCCCTCCCTATCAAGGAGGGGTTTTCATGTGACAAGGGACCCTAGAAGAGCCATTTTCCAAGGAGGCGTTGGAGTTTCTGTCCACCCCTAGAGCTTGGAGTTCTTCTAAAGATGCCGACAACAACATGACTAAGCTTCTTTCTCTTTTCTCTTTGATTCAAGTTGTAGGATGTATTCTTCTTCGTCTTTTAGTTGTAACTCTATCTCCAAGGAATAATTGTCATAATTTTAGAATGAGGGACTAGCCCGATTGATTTGTTGGCGCTTGTTTATATACTTATTCATTTTTTCTTATTGCATGATTTGTTTATTCATATCATCTAGCTTTATTGTGTATATATGATTTTAACACTAACTGTACATCTTTATATCTCACAGGACACAGGGAAAGTCCAAAAAAGTGAACTCAACTCTCCAACCCATACAGATTGAGACATGGGTTATTTATGAAAGTAGTTCAAAACCTCACGAGGACACCATTGACTATAACAGAGCCTAATGGATTTACCTGGATTTGGCGTTACGAAGTAAGGGATAACACCTAGTATTCGTGCAGTTGGCACCAATGATCAAACTTAGGTTCTGATGAATGACAAATGGATTAAAGTTAGATGTTGTGTTGTCTAACCTTGTTACCAAGTGTGCAAGAGTTGACGGGTTTAGAGGACCTGACACCAGATTGAAGCCCAGTTAGGTATGAGGACCTAATAACTGGTACGAAGTCCAGATTGGTCAAGTTGTGACCTAATATCTGGCAGGAAGTCTAGTTGGGTCTGCGAGACCTGACAGCTGGCCGAAGTCTAGTTGGATTTGCGGACTTGACAACTGGCAAGAAAATTTGGTGGGTCAAAAGATCAAGGTCAACTAAGTCCATAAATGGTAAGTAAGGTAAACAACTAGAGAAGAGATCTAGTGATGATACATTCACGGTTGAGGGAATAGTAGGCGTCAGTCCGACCTAGGATTTTGGCAAAACTCAAAGTCAGGATCGGACAGTCTGAAGACTGTCAAATATATTTTTACTTTTTTCCATATTATTGCTTGTTGTGTTATCCTTGAGATGTAGGAAATAAAAAAGCTAGAAAAAGAGGTCCAAGTGCTCGGAGTTAGTCCAGACACCCGGGAAGGGGCCAAACCAAGCAGGAAACTAGCTGAGGTGACACACTATGATACGCTAGTACATGTCAGGGTCCAGGTGCCAGGATCGGTCCGGATGCCCGAACATAGATAAACTTTCAAAGATAGAGTTTCGCCGAGAAGCCGCCACGTCAACGATCCAGGCGTCCGGGGGTAGATAAGTCAACAAAGTCCTAGGCCTCGTTGGAGGCTCTCTGGGGTGGTTCGGGCGTCTAGAAACGACCTATAAAATGGGCTTCAACCAAAATCCTTAATATATCAATTGCTCCGACTTTTGTTCTCACACGCTGCTCCAAGAAGCTCTCCACGACATCGAAAAGTTGCTCCGACAACCGAGACTCAAGCTACTTGTTGTCGATATATTTTTATTTATTGCTTTGTACTTAAAGTCATTGTATCTATTCGATCTTATAGTGAATTACCCAACAATAGGTCCAAGTGACCTGAGTTTTGGAGTAGGAGTCGTCAAAGGCTCTGAACCAAATAAAAATACTTATGTTCGCTTTCTCGCAGCTTCCTCTTTTTTAGTTTAATTTTTTGCTACGCACTTTCTTTTAAATTTTGAAAAAGATTAAGCACCTTTAAAATCATGTGATTCACCCCCGCCTCTCACATGCATCAGTCCTACACCTAGAGGACCATGTGGCCATATGGCAGGGGCCTCTATGTGAAAGTGATTGCTTTAGTATGGTTACCCTAATACAGGTGTTGCGTTTGAGTATGCACACCTGTATAATTCTAAAAGTCTATATAGATTACCTCAGAATATATCACTACATAGGCATAAACATTGAGGTAAGAGAGTGAATAGTATTTAGGATGTCAACAGTCATCGTGGTGAAATTAAAATCCTAAAATTGCTCCCCAAGATCAAATTTCTCCTATGATTTATCAGGTTTTCTCGATTCATTTTCTTTCTTTCTCAACTCTTGCGATTTTCATTTGTCTAGATAACTTATTTTGTAATTTCAACTAGTACTTCATTTTACAGCTCCTGTAGGATCAATATCTTTTATTATTTGATGACAACCATGCATTTGCGGATTTTATACATCAAGTTTTTGGTACCATTATCGGGGATTGCACATATAATATTAGTAGACAAATGCTTGAGTTATTCTAAACATTATTTTCTTTTCCTTCTTGTAAATATTTTCTATAATTTTCATTTTATATTTACCTTGCATTTTTCTTATTTTTATTCTTATAATTTCTTTCCTACAATTTTATTTATGCATTTTTTAATTTATGCAAATTCTGATTTGAACTAGACTTGTTTTTATATGCAAAGATCTAATCCTATAGGAGAATTATTACCCCTTGATCCCGAGATTGATAAAACCTTCCGAAGAAGAAGAAACCTGCAGAAGCAACTAGAAGAACAAGCAACATTACACATAGCAAACCAACCTCTCAAGGATTACATAGCACTTTATTCTCGAGGACTTCGGTCTAGTGTCATAAGACCGACATCAGTTTGGGGGAGGACCGCACGAGGATCCCAACTAGCACGTAGAGGTTTTCTATGAAATTTGTGGGATAATGAAGACGAATGGTGTACCAATCAAAACAATCAAATTACTCCTATTTGACTTTTATTTGAGGGATAGGGTAAAATAGTGGCTCACTACTCTACTAGCAAGTAGCATTACATCATGGTAACAGCGTGAGCAGCTATTTTTGGATAAGTTCTACCCACCTAGGAAAATAACATATATGCTTAGCTTAATTGCTAGCTTCAGGCAGTCTAACATAGAATCTCTCTATGAAGCGTGGGATAGATTTAAAAATATGCTTAGATCATGCCCTCATCATAGTTTAGAAAAATGGTTAGTAATCCACACATTCTATAATGGGATCAATTATCATACAAAGGAATCTTTTAACTCTGCAGCTGGGGGAGCACTCATGAAGAAGAATCTTGACAAAGCTGAAGAAATAATAGAAAGTGAGGCTCTTAACCATCATCAGTTGGCAGCAGAAAGAAGCAGAAGTTCTTTTTTCTAAAAATCCAATTAAGATGGTTGGTAAATATGACATTGATGTAATAAGTCCTTTATTAGCAAAAATGAATGCCTTAATAAAGAAGTTTGAGTCTATGGGGACCAACACGGCGAACACAATTGTAGGAGTATGTGATTCATGGGGAGGTATGAAACACGCCCAAGAAGCTTGTCCACTCAGAGCTATCACCTCTCAAATAGCTCAAATGGAGCAGTGTGACACTATTGGCAACTTCACATATGGCAGAATAACCCATACTCTAATATTTATAATCCAGGTTGGAAGAAGCACCCTAACTTCTCCTATAAATAACCAAGATCAAGGGCAGTCCTTTGGGTAACATCAAAGTTATCAACCTAGACAATAACAAAGCTATCCACCTTAATAGCAACCTAACTATCAATCATCCCAAACTGATAAATTGCTTGAGGAGATTCTAACTGCACAGTTAGAGATGAAGAATGATATCAAGCAACTAATTCAAATGGTAGAAAATTCTGAAAAGCATTTGAAAATCCTTGATAGACAGGTGACCCAAATAGCTTCATCATCATCAAGAGCACCAGAGATTTTATTTAGAAAAACTAGATGTGAATCCTATTAAACATTTAATAGAATTGAACTTTATAATGGACGGACCTTGGAAGATCCCCAAGTGACTGATCTTAACAAAGGAATTGATACTCAAGGAGAGCTCTCTCCATCTTTATCTCACATAGGTGACACTCAAGAAGAGGAGGAGAATATTGACCAGGTTGGAGAGCTTCCTCTGCTAGTAATCCAAAGTCAAGCAATTTCTTTTCCCTAAAGATTAGCTGACACCAAAAAGGATGAAAAATTTGGTAAATTAATGGAGAAAGTCAATGAACTCTGCATCAAAGTGCCTTTGATTGCTACACCAAATGCCAAAATTTGCCAAATTTCTAAAAGAGATTATGTCTAACAAAAAGAATAAGGAAGGCTACAAGACCATGACATTAATTGAGGAGTCCAGTGCTCTTTTGCAAGACACCGTACCTCCAAAGCTCCAAGATCCAGAAAGTTTCACGATTCCTTGCAAGATAGGAACTGTAATTATTGATAAAGCTTTTTGTGATTTGGGGGCACGTGTTAGCCTCATATCTTTTTCAATTTTTAATAAGCTAAGTCTTAAAAATTTTAAGTTGACCACCGTGACACTGTAACTCACAAACCATTCATGCAAATACCTAATGGGTATCATTGAAGACGTGCTAGTGGAGGTGGGGGCGGCATCATCCCCACCAACTTTTTTGTGCTTGACATGGAGGAGGATCCAAAGATCCTAATAATTTTAGGGAGGCCATTCCTCATCACCACAGGAGCTTTGATTGATGTGAAAAAAATCATAAATTATCTTTAGTAATAGGCAAGAAAAGGCTAGACTTTGATTTATCTAAATTCTCTAATCATGCTTCTTTTCTCAAAAGCTTTTATAATATGTTGGATGAATTCCAGCAAGATACAGATATGTTTCACCCTCATGGGGGGCTGGTGAACATTGTTTCCAGTCTAGTGAGTAAAAAATGGAGGCCCCCAATAAAAATTGAAAATATATCTATCCAATAAAAGCAAAGATGAAGGAAGAACAAGAAATACAAATTGCAGGAGGGAAAAGCCATCCCTCTATGTTTTTTTGTTTGATGAAAAGGCAAATAATATACCACCAAAAAACACATACAGGCCAATGATAAGGTCGGTGCCAATCACGTCACATCCGAATAACTGTCAGAACAGTGTGGGTACTCATCTTACCATCTAGCTAGACGGTGTCATACCCGAAGGCAGAGCACTGCTAACATGGGATGGTGTATTCCTAGATACACCAACCTACATCATTGTCAACCATGGTCCAATAAAAACCAATCTCCTAGACAACAAACAACAGACAATGCATCACTGCCACTAATGTACTGCTATCACTGTTGCTACAATCCCGATTATCCATGACTGCACCTCATATCCAACCATTGGTCTCGGCCCTCCTCTACCCTGTCGACCTCTAAAGTAAATGGCAGCTATCATCAGGGTTCCCTGGACTCGAGGGATGGTAGCACAAAGCCTTGCCAAGCTCATCTCCTCACAATCTGAAACAGTGCAAACCAAACGGAAACTCCACCATCATGCGGATCTTGCTCCGGCCAGATTGCCCCACCGCCAGAGGGCACACAACCTCCAGCCAGTGGGAGCCTAATCGATAGCAGATATGTAGCAGTATTGAAGTACAATTGGCCTCTGTCTAGCCAAGAAACATCCACCTACAATCTGAACATACAAACCAAATAGACCCTCCCCATCATGTGGTGTCAGAATCACTCCACAGCCGGAGGGCACACAAAAAAATGTCATCCCTCTATGGACTTAACTTTAAGTTGATTTGAGATAGGGTCAAGCTAAAGACCTAAAACAAGCGCTGCTTAGGAGGTAATCCAAGGATTTCTTCTTCATATGTTTCCATTTTCCTCTCTTTATCATTATGTCTAATGCACTTTTTAATTTAGTTTTTAGGTTTATTATATCTTCCATGAGCTAGTCATGACCCTCTAATGGGTATGGAGGCACCATTGAAGACAGAAAGGAGGAAGGCCATGGAGAAGCTTAACAACACACACATCTCAAGAATCGGTTGTGCCTCTTAGACATGACCATGTCTACTCTCCATAGAAGAACAAGCCATGATCGTGTCAATTGCCACAACCGTGTCTATCCTATTCAAGGTGCGATCGTATCATTTGGCATGACCTATCAATTTGGTCTAGAGTATCTGAGGAGAGGATGTGTCATTTGACACGACCTGTCAATTTATCCCAGAGGATCCGAGGACAAGTTGTGTCATTTGACATAGTCGTGTGATGTTGGAAGAAGACATTCATGCTACGGTCATGTCATTTGACACGACCATGTGTGAAGCTGTGCTGAAAAAAAAACATGACTATGTCATTTTGACATAGTCGTGCCAGACTAGCCGAGCCTAACACATCTTGGTCGTGTCTATAAGACATGGGCGTGGGAGGCAGCCATGCTCGTGGGAGGCAGCCATGCTCGTCGCCACACCCTCTTCCTCCTCGCTTCCTTTTCAACTCTTTCTTCCCCTTTCCAATCTCAAATTTCTTCTATCCGTAAGCCTAAGAAAGAGCTAGCGACCTCCTCTTCCTCTACATCTCCATCTCAAATTTCTCCTCCAAAGTTCTCAGATCTCTTTTTCTAAGACCTAGATCTAGATCTAAGAGTTCTCCCCTCTTTCTTTTCCCCCATGATTTCCATTCTTCTCCAAGATCTTCTCCTCTCTCTCTCAAGATCCCTTCTCATTTCTTCAAGAACACTCCCTTCTTTAATAATCACTCTTCCCTACTTTTCTTTCAATTATGTATAACATTTTGAAAAGGATCTAATGTGGAAGTGGAGGATCTAGCAGATGAAATGATTTGGGAAAGGACAAGGGCAAAGGGAAGACTTCTTCCAAGGACAAGGGCAAATGACTTTCATACGACGAAGGTAACGATAAAGAATATGGTATTATTTTTAGAAATATTGAGTAAAAGTCTAGATTTGATTCTCTTGTTACCCGAAAATTAGTTTGCACTAGATATTTGGACTCTACTACTATGGAAGTCTTGGAAATTAAAGAAGATATAGATTGGTTAATTAGTGTCTTTGACTTAGAATGACATGATGTACTTGTACCAACCAACTTATCCTCGCCTTATCCTAGAGTTTTTTTATCTCAATAGAGACCCATTTTTCTTCCGATTAAGATTCTAATGGTAAAATTAGTTTTAGGTTAATGAATCAAGAATTTTAGCGAACTTTAAGTGATTTTAACAATTATTTTGGCCTACCTACAGGAGGATTTCGCAAATTTGACTATAATTTCAATAGCAATATTTTTTTGGAATTTAATTACTAGACTAAATGAATCCTACGACCCTTCTCGATCTAAAGATTCTAACATGTAAACCCCCAAATTTTGATACCTCCATCATGGAATGAGTAAAATTATTTTTGGTAGAGGAGAAAGTGATGGGGTAGTTAGGAAGGTAGAACTTTATTCACTTTGGGCAATGCTAAATAAAGTTGACTTTGATACCAGGTTCTATTTTTTGCAAACACTTGCGAGGTCCAAGAAGACAACTTTAGGATCAATAGTTTTCAGCGGGTTTTTAACCTAGATTACCTTAAATTTGGATTACAAACTCGATGGTTTTGGTTGTTACTCATATAAATTATAAATCGATATTGATGCATGAATTGCTATGAGAATGATATGCCGAGATGAGAATGATTTTTCCTTTCTTAAGAGGGATGGATTTCCATTACCTCTACCATGTCTTGAACATACCATAGTTTTCAACCCCTCCAATTGGGTGATTACGGAAATAGTTCCCGAGTTTACCTACATTCCTTTAGAGTATCATGAACCAGACACTCAGAACCGACTAGGTATTCTTTTTCCTATGACATGGGTCTATCTAGATTTGATTTCTCAGATTTTCATGTCTCTTTGGGTTCACTTCATGAGAAGCATAATAACCAACAACACATGTTGGAGGGTCACTTCAATTATCTGACGACCAATTCTAGGAGGTATGTGATCATTTTTAGTTTATAAGGAACTTCCAAGGCTAGGTGATCAAATTTATTCATGACTATAACACTGATCAGGGGAGGATGAAAGATTTTAGGCATTCCATGGATATTACTAGACAACAGGTGGCTACCCTTTTTGAGTACCATGAGCACATTGGCCATCTTCCTAGAATGCCTAGATTGTAACGACCACCCTCCTTACTACTACTCTGAGAGCGACCGTTACTTAACTAACTAATCTACTTAACTGGTATGATCACAACCCAGAGGAGTCCCTACCGAAAAATTCCGGCAGCATCTCCCCTGTACCGGTGACCATAAACTTTAATACATACATAGTATACATCAGCCACAGGTGGCTGGAATATATCAAACAACCACACAGTTCATATAAAACCAAAATAATCAACTCTCGCAATGCAAGATAAAACAATCCAGAGAATAGCATGTACAAGTTCTAAATTCTTTTAACAATTTGACAAAAATAGTCTTAATAAATTCTTAGCAAATCCCCAGATCTCTCTCCATAGTCCAGGCATCACACACTTCTCTTGCATCTCCTTGTCGCCTTCCTT
>JBBMJZ010413095.1:3239658-3250953 GCA_037833815.1 Zingiber zerumbet
TCTAGAACTTGAGCATCTCACCAACACACTAGGACTACCTTGTTTGTGTATTGCTAAACTTAGAAAGGGGTGAGATGCATATGTAGATTGCTTGAACTTAAGATGCTTATATTAGTGCATCAATACAAGTCTAGGCATTAAAAACTAAACTAACAATAATCAGGTTGAGTTTTTTTAGCATGGTCAAATACTAACTGGATAAGTTACCTTAACCAGACTAACCAAGTGAAAACTGCTATCTTCTGATAGTTAGTAAGTAATAAATGGTTAGACAGTTTTTAGTTGTTTATTTTGAATTAATGTCAGGTTCAGGGTGAGAATTCATAAATTTAATTTTTTTTAACTACTTCATTTTTTTTACATTTTCAAAGTTTTATGTTTTAGCCTTATAAATTTCAAAAGTATATTAAAAGATGAGTTTTAAAAATCAGTTTGCGAACTACTTAAATTTCTGAAATATTGCTTTCAAAGATATTTTAAAAAAAAAACAACTTGCCAACCGTTTAAGTTTTGAATTTTTAGAATTAAAAAATATTTTTCAAAATAACTTGACACAGTTTCAAAATCTTAATTTAGTTTTAGCATTCCTTATATCTTTTTCAAATTTCTATTTCTTGAAAAAGGCTTTTAAAATTTTTCAAGAGCTATCTTAAAAACTGAGTTATTTTTGAATCATTTTTTTATTTTCTATCCTTCAAGTTATTTTTGTAAAAACTTTTTCTTTTGGAACCCTTATGAAGAATTAGTAGATTTTGAAAACAATTTCAAATGTTTTAATTGACTTATTTTCTAAGGTAAACTCCTCAAGTAATCCTGACTATTTTTCTGCTGTCAAGTTTTTTAGTTGCATTACTTAGCCGATTTTTTCCATGACTTGTTTAATTCTATTTTTTTTTATGAATGTCAAAGGGGGAGGGTAAGGTGGATTAAGTTAGAAAACTACCAAAGCATAACATTAAAACAAGACTAACTTAAAAACCATGTCACTTTTGTTTGCATGATTTTCTTCCTAATTTTACCCAGGTTGTCATTGCATCAAAAAGGAGGAGATTGTTAGTGTAGGTTGCACTAAAAGTCTAACTTAGATTTTAATGAATGACAAAGTAAGTTAAGTTAGGTTTGTTATGATCTAACAATGTAATTAAGTGTGCAGGAGAAGTCCAAATAAGTCGACCGGCTGACCAGATATCTAACAAGAAATCCAGCTTGGTCGAAGGGCTGATCGAATAATTGGTACGAAGTCCAAATAGGTCGATGGGCTGATCGGATGTCTATCACGAAGTCCACTAGGTCAACGAGTAGATCAGATAGCTGGCACAAAGTCCAAATAGGTCGACGGGCTGACCGGATGTCTGGTAAAATAGTAAGTTAAGGTACGTCACTAGAGGGGAGTGACTTAGTGAGGACGTGTTCCCCGTTCGATGGAACAGTATGTCTCTATCCAACTTAGATCCATTTTAGAAATTTAAGTTGAAATCTTGACTAGATTCTGGTCTTGAGGAGTCAGAATCTAATTACTACTCTATTTTTATAATTGTGCTAACTTTTGTTTCGTAGGGTAATATAATATTTATTACCTCAGACTAATCTTTTTCTTGCAGGAAAAAGGTTTTTCTAGAAAAAATGGTCCAAGCACCCGGAAGGGATCCAGGCGCCCGAAGCTGGGCGCCGGAACTGGTCCGAGCGCCGGGAATGCAAAAGTTTATCTCGTTGAAAACATGGAGCGCACTGATTGGCTGGGCTAACGTCATAGTTCAGGCACCTGGAAAGGATCCGGGTACCCAGAGCTACCTATATAAGGAGCCCTCCACCTGAAGCAAATACACAACAACTTCTTCTACGATTACTCTATTGCACTCTGCTCCTGCGACGCTGTGAAGCTCCTTCGACAACCTGCGACTCAATTTCTTTTTTGTTATTGTCGATATTCTTTTCATAATTCTTGTACTAAATTGTGTAATTCTTTTGTAAATTATTAGTGATTGCCTAATGAAAGCAATCTTATGTGCGGGCCTTGGAGTAGAAGTCGACGAAGGCTCAGAACCTAGTAAAATTGGTTTTGTTAGCATTGTGGTTAATCTTCTATTTCCGTTGCTTACTCGATCACGAACCCCCCCCCCCTCTAAGCGAACTTCACGATCGAATATATACAAGGATGTCGTCGATAAACACCACCATAAATTTATCAAGATATGGTATGAACACTCTATTCATGAGATCTATGAATGTTGTCGGGGTATTGATTAAGCCAAATGGCATTACCATAAACTCGTAGTGTCCATACCTAGTTCTAAAAGCCTTCTTTGGTATATCATTAGCCTTGACCTTCAGCTAGTGATAACCTAACCTTAAATCTTGTTTAGAGAATACTATAGCCCCTTTAAGTTGGACAAAGTGGTCATCTATCTTTTGATGGGGGTACTTATTCTTGATTGTGATTTTATTCAATTATCAGTAATCGATACACAATCTCATACTCCCGTCTTTCTTCTTCACAAATAAAACTAGGGCTCCCCATGTAGATGCGCTCGATCAAATTTGCTTTTTGTCTAACAACTCTTGAAGTTGTTCTTTTACTTCTTTGAGTTCTTTCGGGGACATTCGGTAGGGTGCCTTCGATATTGGCGCCGCACCTGGTGCCAAATTAATTTTTAAGTCTACTTCACGGTCTGGAATTATGCCAGGTAGTTCCTTAGGAAATACATCTGGGAATTCTTGAATGATTAGAATTTCTTATAGCCTGGCTTCGGTCTTCTCTTCCACCTCACTTATTATTGCTAGATAGATTTCATCATAGCTCCTCATGGCTTTCCAAGTCTGAGATGTGGGCAGGAGCAATCTCTTTCCTTGGCCTTGCCATGGTAGATGATTTCTTCTTGGCTTGAAGCACGAAGTTTGACATTCTTCTCGTGGGAATCCACTAATGCCTGGTTCTTGGCCAACCAATCCATTCCAAGAATGGCATCAAACTCAACCATGTTTAATTGAATCAAATCATCTTCAAATGTATGATTACCAATACTGACCTGGCAGCTTCAATGTAACTTATGAGTTTCGATGGCCTTATTAGTGCGCATCGCTACTTTATGTAGTTCACTGAGTATTTCAACTCTGAGTCCTAATTTCTTAGTGAATCTTTTTAATATTAAAAAAATGAGTGGTACCATAGTCAAACAATACATAGGCAGTTATTTTACTGATTAGAATGGTATCTTCCACCACATCTCTTGCGTCTTCTACCTCTTCTTGATTCTCCTTTGGTTTATTCTAGACTGCAACAGAATTTAACCCCGCCCATTGTTTCTTGGGTTCACGATAATCCGTAATTTGGTGCTTCATCTTCCCACAGTTAAAGCATGCACCAGAGATCATATGACATTCTCTAAGATGTTTGAAGTTACAAGTAGGACATGGCTTAACACTTTGGGAGGGTGAAGTGAAAGAGGGTCCTTTGTACGGGCTACTCGATAGGTTGGGCCATTTTAACCTTTGCTCACTTAGGGAAGACTGACTCGGTTGAGGTCTCTTGTTCTTACCCTCGTCTTCACTCCTTTTGATGTATGTTTTGGCTCTAATGGCTACTCCCATCAGATCGGTGAAGTTGGTTGGCTTGTAGAGTGCAAACGTTGATTGAATTTGACTACTTAAACCCTTCTTAAAGCAATGTAGCTTCAGGGTGTCATATGCCATGATTGTTGGGGCATAGGCCCCGAGCGAGTTAAACTTTGAGGTGTACTCCACTATAGACATACCCAGAGCCTGAGTAAAGTTTTCAAATTCACTCAGCTTCTATAACCTAAACTTAGTCGGATAGTACTGCTTTAAGAACATCTCTTTAAATTATTGCCATATCACTGGTCCGATTTCAGACATTGCTAGTGAAATGATTTCCCACCACTTGCGTGTCTTATCTTCTAGGAAGGATACCATCACATTCACCTTAAACACCTCCAGGATTTCTAGTAGTTGAAGTTGAGTCCCATATTCTTGAGCCAGTTTTGATTAACTTCTGGGTCAAGTTGCCATCAAACATCGGGGCTCTATTCTTCCGAAGAAACTCATAGTGGTACTTAATGCCACGTGGTTGGGCTTCTGGTGGCGGGTTGGCATTCTAATTAGCACTTGGGATTGATAATCCTTGTAGTGTAATTGCTACAATGGCAGTGATGGTCATTAAATCTTCTTGCCTGTGGCTAACTCTTGGGGGAGGGTTTGCATCTTCACTATTGCTATGGTTGGCGTAGTTGATGTTATGGTTGTTCCAGACGGGTATGTCGGTCATTTCCTAAAATTAGATAAGATAAATGGTTCATGGTAGTTCAAAGATAACTACTTAAGTAATGAGAAAGATGGAATGGTTGATGGAATCATATTTTGACTTTCCTACGAGAAGTTTTAGACAATCGAAAACTTTCCCAAAATGGTAAAAATGCGATTTCAAAGGCCTAAATGATGGAATTTGGCAGAAAAATGGCATGCATCACGATAAAAGTATTGTGAATTTTGCTAGATATGTCATTTCAGATGGGCCTCTAGCCGTTTGTCAAAAATCCAACTTCATCATATTCATGTACAAAACGTTCCAACTAGATTTTAGAACCTGGCTCTAATACCACTTCAATGTCACGCCCTGAGATCTAGGCGAACTGACACCGACATTGTGTGTGAATATAAATACTCGAAAATAATAAGTCTCATAAAGTGAATACCAAACCAGTAATGATATAATGAAAATATTGTCTTTACAATGCAAAAATCCGAAAGAAAAAAGCAGAAGCGTGCAAGTAAAGATAACATGAACTAAAATGAAGAATCGCTTGAACATGGATTCATTACCAGCCCTAAAATGTCTCTTTCTCTTCTTTCTCGACTTATTCTTCATCTTTATCTAGGGATAGGAGTAAAGGGGTGAGTGCTTGGGAAAACACTTGGTAAGTGGGGGTCGATCGAACATAAACTAACATAATACAAAACATAGTAAGACATTTAGAATTCATGATAGGAAAATAATTCATGAAACATGAAAGAAACATAACTTAATCAAAAACATATACTTATAGCACTATTAATCATCTTATTTTTTTATGGTGTTACTAATCAGTCCCCTATATGTAATTCCTCTAAGAGGTGAGGTCATATATCAGTTATTATTACCCACTACATCAGGGCTATAACTTGTTATAGCTTATCATATTTTTAAAAATTCCCTTTACTATATCTAACTTGAGTAATAACAGTACATCTTGGAATAAAAGAAATAAATGATCAATAATAAAATGAAAGCATAGGTCGCAAAGGCCAAAAGAATAGATTGAATGGCACAAAATGTGGATTGAATAGAACAAAAATGCAATGTGTCAAACTCATGATATCAGAAAGGAAGAAAATGAAAAGGTCACTTACTTGATAAGAAATTTCTTAGATTTTGGACAGAAATTTTATGAGACTTGAACTTGCACTTGTTGATCAAAACTTGGGAAAAACTTACATGAAATATGCTAGAGGTTTTGACAAATTTCTACAGCCCTTGGACAGAAAGTTTTTAGTAGTTTGGTACTGATTTTCAAAGGGTTTGAGTGTCCATTTGGATAGCAATGCCTTGGCTATTTATACACATGAAGGGTTGGCTAAGGCATATGAAGATATGGCTAGATAGAGGGTTTATCCATTAAAAAGGCTAGGTAAAGGGTTATGGCTAGATGAATGGTCATGGCTAGATGGAGGGTCATCGATTAAAAAGGCTAGGTGAAGGGTCATGGCTAGATGAATGGTCACCATACTATTACAACTTAGCATAGTGACCACTAATGTCCATCTCCATGTCCAAAATCAGGTGTTCACACCGACCTCTGTTGTCGTGGGCATGTGAGACTGTAGAACTAGGAGGGGTAGCACCGATTGATTAAGTGTGGCGTTAACTATAGTGAGGTTCAGCACAAAATAACCGACTGTGCTGGCTATGATAGCTGCAAAGGTCACAAAGACGGGCATCTAGAATCAGCACCAGAGGAAGATTGGCAATGGTCATAGTGCTGGGCTACCAACATAAGTGACTTGTGATGGCTCTCGATGGCAGTCATGCTTCAACCGATGGTCATCATGGTGGAGATGCAATAGCCAGTGGGAGCGATGATGGTGTTCCATCAGTCAACACTAGTGGCAAGGTTCCCCATAGCGGCGACGACATCTCTCACACGACCATGCCCAACATTCATCGATAGGGGAAGAGACAACAATCGCAACTATTCCCTTGTGCTCTAGTTGCGAGGGAGACAACCAGTGGGAGTAGCACATTGACGATGGCGAGACTGTGCATTGGCAATAGGAAGCTAGAGCACAACCCACAACTACTTGGTTGGGTGACTACTAACAATAGTGATCAGTCGAGAGAGACAAAGAGTGAGGCAAGAGAGTATAGGGGTGGCAAAGGAAAAAGGCTAGAGCATGAGAAAAATGAGTGGTTTATAAACCTAGGTATTTATAATTAAACATTTGATTAATTTTTCAATCAACTCCCATTTTAGTGATAATCCAAACAGACATTTTCCTAACCCAATAGGCTCACCCCCTTAAATGTGCTATATGAACTCCATTTAAATCTCAATTTTTTAAAAAAAAATCTCAAAAATTTTATAAAGTTATTTCTCCAATAACACTTATTATTTAATTATTGTATCTTATATAAACATAATTATTATCGATACAATAACCCAATCAACATAAGTACCTCCAGTATATGATCCATCTATCACATAAATCTAAAGGTATGGATTTATATATTCAACTGGTGTTAATGAAACAACAAATACTGCAAGTAGCAATACCTAAAGCACATACCAGACATGTATGTACCCTACAACATAGTTATAATCATCATGATACCTCTAATAATCACACCAAACATGTGTACTCACCCAATATAAATATGATCGACATGATTTCTCCAATAGTACACACCAGACATGTGTGCACACACAACATAGGTGCAATCAACATGATTTCTCTAATAGTACATACCAAAAACCTGTGCACACACCACATACAAATGGATAGTCAACATGGTAACTCCTATAGTACATATTAAACATGTGTACACTCCACATCTTATGCATAATTAGCATATTAACTTAGTCAATAAGGTATCTCCTACTGTATATTACTCTACATGTTTGTACTCTACAAAGTATAGATATCCAAAGCCAAGACTATATAAGAAACAACTAGATTATCTCTTAGATCAAGCATGCAAGTATCAAGCATGGATGAATATTAGTAGATTTAAGGTAAAGCAACCTAATCCATCAATTAAAAATAACTATGCACTAAGTTCAATGAACTATAATTGCCAAGGAAGAAGTGTGCACCTTTATCTATTATTCGTTTTAGTCATCTTTAAAATCTGGGACTTTGTCTCAAGCTCACATCTACAAATAAAGGATATAAAAAATCTAAGACTCTATTAATCAATAGTCAAACCCTATTGATTAATTAATCAACTTCTTAATTTATTCATCCCTTAATTAATTAATCAACTCATTAAATAATTTATAATTCAATTAATCCCATAATTTTCCTAAATCATCCCATCACATTCGAATTCCAATTCCTTATGAATAAATCAATTAATCATGGAAATCTTTCATGATCTAAACATACTTAACTTATCAACATGATCAATTAGATAATTAGCATATCCTTAATCCACTGATCAATTTCTTAATTCTCACTAATCAATCTATTGGATGTTGCATTAGTTGCAACATTAGGAAGATGAAGGGGTGTCCATTCACCTTCATCTTTCTCCAATGAATGCCATCAAAGCATTGGTTTGTAACCAATGCTTGCTTCTAATATAATGAAGCGTCCAAGAGCAATCCAGGTGTGTGAGGGAGACAGTGATCAGTGTGCACAGTGGATGCGACGGTGAGCAAATAGAACATCCTGTGGTCGGGATTTAGTCCTTGAAAAATCTGAGGAGGTTCCAAACGGTGACCTTCTCGGCAACAACGACAGCATCTTCGCCGGCATCTTCTTCGATTTCTTATAGGGAGATCACTGTGAGTTATTACCATTTTATTTTTTGTTTGATTGATGCTGTCAAAAATAGAACGATTGTATAAGAGCATTTTTGAAAGCATAAATTTTAATGCGCGAAACTAAGAAATCGCGACGTTGTGATTTCAATCGATCTCTGCAAGAATCAGCATCCCAATGTCGCGATTTCGACCCGGCTACATGGAAATCTTGTAGTCCTCTGTGGTATAGAGTCGCGGCAGAGGAGCACCGGTGACCGCGTTTAAATACCATTGAAAGTCAGCCGAGGGAAGCCTCACATTTGTCGCGAGATAGAAGATGAATAGTGTTAATTTGACGACACAGTTTTTTTCCTATTTTAATTGATTACTCAATCGATTCATTCATTTGAATAGATTAATTTCACAGCACAGTGATTCATGCACTTAATTGATTTATCAAACGATTGAATTCGTTTTAATCAATTGATTCATTCAATTGAATTGATTGAATAAAATCTTAATTGATTCAAAAGAGATAAAAAAAAAATGAGATGAGTAGTGCTATTAATGAAGTATAGTAAAAAAAATCAAAGGTTTTGCATGAAAATGATTAATTAAATGCATTTATTAATTAATTTCATGTATGAAGAAATATTTTGTTAATTAATAAATACATGTTTAATTAATTTATGGTTCAATTAATTGAAAATTGAACTATACCAGCTTAGTCCAACCAGATCCCAATCTGGTTCAAATCATTGGTTGGTTTAACTAGACCAGTTAAATTCAATAATACTCAGATCTAGTTCAAATCTTTGGTTGATTTAACCATATCAGTTTATTATTAATTGGGTAGTTTTGATTACATGAGTTGGGATGTTCGATTTGACCAAGAGCTGGTTCAAATCATTAGTTGATTTAAATAGACTATTTTAACCAGATTAGTTTGGTCCAATATGACCTGGTTTGTGATTTCAACCATTAGTTGGTTTAACTTAACTAATTAGACTTATTCTGATGGGTTAGACTTAATCTAATAGACATTGGTTTGATCAAATGGATATGCGTTTAATCAATAAGTCTGAGATTAACTTAAATAGGTCAAAACAAACATAGATAAAACATCCCTTTCCAATTAGATTTGTTTTGACTAGAAAATGGACCACACACAGGAGCTGGTCAAAAGATCTAATGTGTCATTCGCATTAGACTCCCCAAATAAAGAAAATTTATTTTTCTTTTTTGTTTGTGTATTCTATATATATTTGTTCTATTTGTGGGAATTGAATATGACTGATTTTGTTACTAGTTTGTTGGTTTCGTATTGACATCATTATTTTCAATTCCAGATACCATGAATAATATACACGATGACTGGTCCCTATGAACAACAGCATGAGCTTTGGGAGGAATCAAAAAGTTGGAATATGACCGAGATCAAGGAGTCGGTTGGCTTATTGGTCGGCTCAATTAGCTGTTCTCGAAACTCGAGTGAGAAGGGTATCCAGTCCATGATAAAGAAAGAGGATGGGCTCTGGTTTATTCACTGTTAGAAAATCTTAGACAGATAACATTCCAGCTATGGGATGATTCTGAAGGGCACATCTCATATTCAGTAATGTCCAGGCATTTACTTCAATTGGAATGGGGTCCTGAAGAATTTAAAGAGGATCCAGATCCTGAAGAAATAGACCTTGAAGAATCTGAGGAGAATCTAGAAATGGATCCTGAAGATTTTGAGAAGGATCCAAAAATGGATCCTGAAGATTTTGAGGAGGATCCAAGTCTAGCAGAATCTTAGGAAGATCTAAAATAGACCATGAAAAATTTGATGAGGATCCAAAAATGGATCCTAAAGATTTTGAGGAGGATCTAGAGATGGATCCTGAGGAGGATCTAGAGATGGATCCTGAGGAGGATCTAGAGATAGATCCCAGAGGATCAGAGGAGGATCCTGAAGAGTGTGTAGAAGATCTAGAAATGGTTCTGATGGATACATCTAAGGTTGATCCGCCCATCATAGAGTTTGGGATAAACAGGATACATTTGTCCACTGCTCTAGCATTTATCCTAGTGCGAGTGGTGTTAGCTTATCTATATTACTAGTTTTTTATTTACTATCGTTATGTGTGAACAGTGTTAGCCCATTTAGTTTTTGAATAATGTAATAATTCCTGTCATGTATGAATAGATATATAAAAGTTATGTTATATGTTAACAAACTTAAAAATGATTAGTTCATTTCATTATTCGTTCATGTTCAATAAAATGATTAGTTCATACATATATGATTAGTTCATATGAAAATGATTAGTTCATATATATATGATTAGTTTATATTAAATGATTCATTCATTAGATGGGATGTGTGTGATATAATTGATCAATGTTGATTAGATTGGCATATACAAATGATGAATAAAAACCTAGTTATCACTTAATTTTATAAACTAATTCTAATTTACATTGAGTCAATAATTAATTGCATACATATGAATTACACTAAAATAATAAATAATGTGATTATTTATATACATTATGACAACTAAAAATATTATAGCTAAACTCAATAAAGGAGAAAAGTTATATAGGGTTAACTATAAAATATGAAACCTCAAGATACAATACATTCTTGAGGTAGTAAATCAATTCGTGCATGAACCAACTAATGGTTCAACAACACAACATAGAGATGACCTTGATGCCTATAAGAGATGGAAAAGGAAGGACTCCATTGCTAAGGGAATATTGATTAGTTCAATGGTGGATGACTTAGTATAAGCCATTACCATCGGCTCATGTTGTCTGGGTAGCCCTTAGAGAGATGTACAGTGGAGTAAGTCTGAGTAAGCTCCGTCAGCTAACTATTAAGTTTGATAGCTGTAAAAAAAGCTCAAATGTTACCATGGCCCAACATCTCAGAGAGATGGGTAACATGATTCGAGAGCTTAAGGCTGCTGGTCATACGTTAACCAATGAACAATAGGTTCAGGTAGTTATCCATTCCCTTCTTGATTCTTGAGAAATGTGTTAGTAATTAGCACTAAGAGCCAATCATGAGATGATTAGGCTTTTGTATAATCATTGAGTTAGACTCGAATGAACCCACTCATTGGATTAAGTGTAATTCAAATTAGACTCATTGAGTTAGACTCAAATAGATCCAATTGTTGGATTGAGTCCAATTACATGGGATTCAATGAGTTAGACTCATTGGGTGAACTTGAGTTCACCAAGGAAGTTGAATGGTCAAAATTCAACCATTGGATTGAATGGTTGA
>JBBMJZ010413095.1:3271033-3281586 GCA_037833815.1 Zingiber zerumbet
TTCAACTTAGAATATCTACACCTTCTTTTCACTACATTCGTACTCTCATTACCCTTACTTTCTTATCTAGGCTTTCTAGGGGTGTTACAGGTAGTGGAATAATCTTTGTAATAAACAAATTCTTTTTATTTATCATATTTCTGTTGAAAATTCTTTTTGGAGGTCGGAGATGGTTCAGTTTAAGCATCCACTCTGGAAGCTTATATTCTCCTACAACATCAATAAAGGAAAACACCTCCCATAAGCATATGGGATAAGAAGAAGATAGGAGAATATTAGTTTTGGTAGAAAATATATCAAACAATGAATCACATCTAATAAAGTCAACAATTGACAGCTCTATTAAATTTTCTGATGTATCACAAGAAATACTCACATTTTCATGTTGAAAGGTACATGGAGTGGTGATTGTAACATTCTTTTCATCAAGTAATGACTCTAGCTCTGGTTCTGGTGAATATACAACTTCATGTAGTGATTCTTGGGTTCTTGCCTCCATATCACAAGTCCTTACACTTACATCATATATTCTTGGTGATTTTTGAGGTAATGCTTCCAGTAAGCAATCCCCTACACTTAAATCATCTTCTGCATCTGTATCTGCATCATTCACAACATCTAAAGCAACAACATTAGTAGAATCAGAAATTTGAACAATTACATCATCATCACAAATAATACTAGATAAATCTTGTAAAGTAATGGAAGTAGGGTTAGGCTTGACAAAATCTCCACTTTCTATCTCTCCACTGGAGTTTTATATTTATAACTGATTAATGGATGATGCAATTTGATCTAACTGATTCTATATATTCTGTATCTTTGAGAATTGTTGCTCTTGATGCTCTCTTATTCGATGCATAATCTCCTTGACTTTCCATGTTGACTCTTCAATTTGAGGATCGTTCTGTCGAAAATGATGTGACATAAAAGATGTTGAAACTTCTTGAAACCCATATGAATTTTGGTAGGTTGGATATGACTAAATAAATTGTCCTTATGTACTTTCATACCTAAAATGTGAATGATCCACCCAATCAGCATTATAAGCATTAGAAAATGACTCATACCTATTTTGTTGATCCATGATTAGGTAAAATTTAAACTTAGGCTGAAAATACTGACTCTCCATTCCACCTCTAAAATTCTGAAAATATGAATTCATGCTAAATAAATCTCCTGTTATTACACTACAACACTAATAATCAATGTTAGAAGACTCAAGAACATAAAGTTTCAAACACATGAATATATGAACATTAAAGAACTAAACAATTCAAGAATAACCAACATGAAAATACTAGAAGATAAGCAATCAAATCAAGAAAGATGCTAACAAAGTAAATCAATCAATGCACAATCTAAAATAAACACACACTACTAGTTATTTCCCCGGCAACGATGCCAAAATTTGGTGTCACCCATTTTCACATGTCACTAGGCGTTCCAAATTTAATTAAGATTGAAACTCATTTAAACTTAAGATAAGTGTTGTAGTAAGGAGTCCCAAGTCGTATTTTTATCTCAGGATAACTAATAAATATGTGAGTACTCTAGATTCAATTCAAATTACATTCCTACATCAATAAGGTAAACTCAACACTTCATTTGATTCTTGAGCCATCACAACTTGTAGAAACCAAAACATCATCCCATTCATAATCACAAGCAACTTCAAAAATCAAACTCAAATAATAATCCTCCAATTCTTAATCTTATTCAACAATGTTTAATAGATGTAAATAATGAAAATCTCAAATGACTCATTCAACATTCAAGTATGAACACTGTCACCACAAATCTAATGAATCGAACAAAGGGGTTTTCTAAATCTATAAGTTGAAACTAAGCACTAATTTGTAGAAAATGAAATAGGCAATTTAAACTAAAAGGTAAAATGCAATCTAACTATCAGATCATCAGATCTGAGCAAAGATGTTAGTAATCAATGAAAAATAAGATCAAATAACATTCCACAACCCAAACCCGAGCATAAACTCCTTCGTCTCTGCCAAAATAGATTTGCCTCTGGGAACACCCTTCGGGCAAATCAGCAACGGAAATCTGAACTCCCAGCTCATTCAGGGGAAGTCCAAAGCTACTGTGAACATCCTAACTAGCTCAGAATCACCTGAATTTGCCAGCCACAGAAGAAAAAAGGTGTTTCAATAGATGATCGGATCGATTCTATAGCTACGAAGATGGAACTGATGTAGAAGCTTCTGGGAACACCCTTCAAGCTCCTATGAATGACTGATACTCACAGATCTAGGGAACACCCTCTAATCTGTGGTAGCGGTGGATTGCGGAAGAGAAATCTAAGATCGGGGAACGCCCATAAATCCTGATCTGTACCTCGATTGCTGGTCGTCGAATCGTTGAAAGCTTGCCGGAGATGAAGAAATTCGGTTCCCAAGTCTGGAAGTGGAACGGGAGCTTCGGGATGAAGATGAATAGTGCCGCAATATCGCCAGGAGACGCCGAGCTCAGGGAACATTGTAGCTCCTCACGCAATTTAAATTAACCTTAGATTAAATCGGAGGGTCCAGAATGATTCAGTCTTGATCAATGATGAAAACATCTCAGATCTGGATCAAAACCTCTGGATCTTAATCAACGACTGGGATATGCTCCTCATTAAGTTGGATGGTCCGAATCTTCAGTAGATGACTTAGATCTGCTCCGATCGTGGATGAACGTTCCAAATCGCTGTGGATGAACGTTCCAAATCGCTCCAAGACTTGATCGTCTCGTTTAGCCATAAATTTGATCGCAATTCTGATTTGATTTGATCGGTCCATGATCCTTTTGATGCCTACAAAGAATATATCGAAATATTAGCATCAAATACCATGATAATAAACTAATTTGTAATTAAGTTCAAGATAAATGTAATGCATGAAATGTGATTTAAGTATATGTTTCATCTATAAACAAGATCATTAAAAACATGAATTATAAATCAAAATATTATAACAAAATCATGGTTATCAATCCTCGTACTCCATATATGAATATTATGAGCTCTAAATGAGTTTTTCGAATTAAGTATCGTGCAGATAGATCTATTGAATGTTACAAAGCTCGACTTATTGCTTAAGACTTTAATCAACAACCAAGTATTAACTTCAATGATATTTTTATTTCAGTCGTTAAAATTACAACTATTAGATTACTACTTATAACTGTTAACTCCAATTGACCAATATGATAATGAGATATTTTCAATGTTTTTTTTTCATGGACACTTGAAGAAACTATTTTATAGAGCAACCACCTGATTCATCCACCCACAACTTCTAATACATGTGTGTCAACTTCAAAAATCTATATATGGTCTTAGGCAAACACCTCGTGCATGGTTTCATCATCTATCTACCTGACTTCATACTCAGAGATTTTCTAGCTCAAAAACTGACTCTTCCCTATTCTACAAATATAATAAGGAATTTTCAATATTTGCTCTGAGTTATATGGATGATATCTTAATAACTGATAATGATTCAAACGATATTACTACTTGACTCCATCTTTTTCGTCAAGAGTTTTTTATTCTGGATCTTGGCAATGCTTATTTTCCCTTGGTATGGAGTTTCTCTCACATTTTGAAAGTTGTCTTCTCTCTCAGAGCAAATATATTACTGGACTTCTACAACGAACTAAAATAGATGGTACATGTCTTATCTCTAAACCAACATTGAAGGTGGTTTCACTGTACCTTCATCCTCCTCATTGGTTGACTCCAGATCTATTGAAGCATTGTTGGTGTCCTACAATATGCCACTATTACATGACTCGATATTGCTTTCGCTATCAATCGTATCTGTCAATTTATGCATGCTCCTACTAAATATCATTGGGAAGGTGTTAAAAGAATTCTTCAATATCTCAAAGGCACTAATTTTCATTGTCTTCTTTTATATCGTCAGTCCTCACTAGAGTTGATTGTCACAATGATGCAAATTAGGTACTAGATCTTCCGAAGATAGACGTTCTACTAGTGGATATGACATATATCTTGGGCGAGATCTTGTTTCCTAGATTTTAAAGTAGCAATCTACAATCTCTCGCTTAAGTATTGATGCTCGATATAAAGTTATAGGTAACACAATGCTAAAAATTATTTAACTACAATATATTCTTTCGGAAATACACTTTTCCCCAACTGCTACGCCAAAAATCTGGTGTGATAATATTGGAGCAGCTTATCTTGCGGCAAATCTTATTTTTCATGCTCGTACCAAGCATGTAGAGATTCATTTTCATTTTGTTCGTAAGCGCGTGACGACTCGACAATTTTCAGTTTCTTACATCTCTACTGAAGATCAAATTGCTGATATATTTACCAAACCATTTCCAGATAACGCTTCACCAAGTTAGCACTCAAACTCAACGTTCATACACTCCCATTGAGTTTGTCGGGTAATGACAATAATAGAAAATAATCTCAAATTTATTTTAATTAATTCAAATTTATTATATTTGACATCAAAATCAAAATCAAAATCAAAATTAAGATCGATACAAATTAAATAACAAAAATAATGCTTTCAAATCTATTATATTTATTATTATTATTATACTTATAATTGATTTCATATTTAATCTTGTTTAAATAAACCTATTAATTTTAATAATAATAATAATAATAGATAAAAAAATTAATTTACTATTCTATTTCTTTTAAAATATTGTTACAGTGTGTCCATATGAACTTTGAGAATTTTTCATTTCAGAATTTTCTCGCTGCGTGCTTTTAGTTTAGAAACATTCTCCTAGCTCATTCATACATTATTTTAAAATAATATCTTCGTTCAAGAACATGCCCATCAGATCCAATCCTCCTTAGTGGTTGGATACACATCCAACTCCACTCAATCATGTCATGGTCACGGTTGACTTACTAGAAGGACGAATTATAGCGGCGTAGATTAATAATTAATGAAATGGTGTTCATGGTGACATGAGCAATTATAATAGAAAAGTAGGAGTCCACATATAAAAGAAATACAAGGACGCCAAGCATTTGGTATATTGTTAGTTCTCAGTATTTTCCTTTCGAATATTCTAACTTAAGAGCAAAGGTTCGAATTAAGAGCAAAGGTTCGAATTCTGACTATAGTGTGGTCCGGAGAGCTAGTTTTTTTTTCTAGGATAAAAAATCTAGACCGGATGGATAAAAAATGATCGTACTTTTAGATTTATCTGGTAATACAACATAATAAAAGGATAAATATCAAATTATAGACTAGTGGGATCACGGGTGGGATGGTTGACTATCTTATTTTATCTTTTAAATTATGTAATATTTTAAGCATAATGAATCATGACCACTCATTTTCAAACTTTTTATTCTTAAAATTATATAATTTATATGCATTTTCTCCCCATTCATGCACACGCCTGACCATGCATCTTCCTAATCCTAATAATAATCCATGTACAAATACGACAGTAAAAAAAAAAAGAGACTTTTAGCAAAAATTAATAATAAATTTCATAATGATCCTAAAAATTTATAATATATCAAATTGATATTATTGTATCAAAGTGGTTCCTTACGGCTATTTAAATCTTTTCTCCTGATTTTATGTTTTATAAAATTGTTCAATATTTTTAATTAAAAGTATTTAATTATTTTAATATTCATCTGATGATCTTCAAGATTTTGATAGAGAAAAATACATATACTAATTATGTTTAAAAAATATTTTATAATTTTTAAAAAAATTAAACATGAGTAATCATCTTTGACGGACGATCTCATATTTTTTAGAACGAGATAAATCATAGGAAATATTTATTAGAGTATAGCGGCCTTCTACCTCAGGTACCAAATAAAATATTTTGTGTTGGTTAGAAATTAATCTTAACCTGGTCAACCCGTGGAGTTGAGTAACCATTCATGTATGAATTTGACGCATAATAAGTTGACTGATTGATCAGCTATTAGATTTAATATATCTCTAGGGGTGATTAATGATAAAATAAGAGTAATTATAAAAAGTATTAAAGTCGAATCTCAAATAAAATGAATGTTTATAAGTTGTGTTATGAATTTATCAATAAATAAATAAGGGAAGACTATCTATTTCAAACAAATTTAGATATTAAATTGTGAAAAAATATTCAATTAATTTTTATTTTCAAAAAACAGTTTTTGACAACTATCAATCAATTTTAAAGTAAATTCCTAGCAAATCTGAGAACAGCAGGTAAACAATTTTTATGGGATCAGATTAAACATCTTAAAGAATTAGTCGAAGGCTTAGATATCTGGTGTCAATTAAAAAACTTTCCTTTGTTAATAAAATGCCTAATACACAAGAAGTAATTAATTCATTTGGGTCTAAATTTGCTAATTCATCTCTTCTCATACCTTAAATAAAATAGAATTAGTCCTATGAGTTTATGTAGTTAGTTAATACACGATGATAAAAAGTGAATATATTTATCCCGGGGTAATAAGTAATTAGTTCATACATTGATTGTAAAAAGGTGGAGACGGTCACCCCAGCCGCCCCTCGAGCCCTGCCCATGGGTTATTCGGGAGGGGTAAATCCACGGTGAGTGCTGGACCGATGAAGACGTGGTTTCAAAGGTATTTTTAGCACAGTAGGCCCGAGATATTATCCCAGTGTACTACCGCAAACCTTCAAACCTTGGATCATTGATTGTAAGACCCACGTCTTAACCGGTTGTTTCAGCCCGCGTGGGCGTAATTAGTTCATACATGCATTTATTGTTAATGGATCCGAAGTCGATTCCAGTATAGAATACTCTCAAATTAGGCCTCGTTATACGTACCAGTGTTGCTAGGTGGAGTCCCCTAATTTACCTCCGTTTCCACATGATGAGGTATCCAAGTGATGATTTATCTTTTATGAATAAATATAATAGAAATATACATTAAAATAATAATCTATGTATTTATATGAAAAAATTGAGCATTGGTATTTTTTTATTGCGATCTTTATCTTGTTTGCCCTACTTTAAATGTATAGTTTATCTTAAATTTATTACTTTAGTCTAAATTGGTATGATCTATAGGGTTGTATAGGAAGTTAATGTGATAAAAATTTATTTATATCTATTTAATATATATAATATTAATTAAATATAAAAGTTAATTTTTTTATTAAACTAACTAAATAAATTTAAATACGTTCGTATTCAATTTGTCAATGCCTATTAATATAAATTATAAATAATACCTATAAATAAAACATTTGAATTAATTTGCATCAATAAATTTCTTAGTAAATTTACAAATAAAATAAAAATTATTTTAAATAAATAAATAAATTTTATAATATTAAATTTATTAATCAACTAAAGTGCACCAGGTACCTAGACATATAAAGGTCATCAAAAAATGTAAATTAAGAACTTAACTCTATTTTTTTAAAAAAATTTTACATGCACTTGGAATAGTATGCAATAAGTGAAAAAATATGGTGAAAATTCCACACCCGCATGAAACCGGCAGTATGGGCCGCGGATGGATGCCGCGCATAGAGTTTCCATGGGACTCTCTCTCACCGCCTCAAATATCATTGCTCTTATGATCTACTCATAGACGTTACCTACTTTCACACCCCCAAGCTGCTTGGCCCCACATCACATCGCTGCCCATCTGAAAAGCGAGTAACAACTCAAACGCATCTGTTTCCGTGCCCCTATATTTGACTCCGTTGGTTCCGCAAGTGTCAGTCCACCACAAATTTATAAAAAATTTCGTTATTTTAATCCGGAAGGCAACTTGGACTGGAGACGCGAAAGCAGTCGAAGCCTCATCCTCTTCGGTCTCCTCCTCGATCTCATCCACTCTCAGCTCCCACTCTCGCCTCGATCGAAATCTCTCTCCATGATGCTCGCCAAAGCCATTACGATGGAAGCTGGAGGCGGAAGGGAACCGCCTTGTGTCGTCTATTGCCCGGACCGGCCCTCATTGATGGCCGTTGACGGTAATGACCTGCCTTCGTCGGAGGACCTCGGGAAGAAGACCCGAAAGGCCTACACGATTACGAAGTCGAGGGAGAGTTGGACCGAGCAGGATCACGACAAGTTCCTTGAAGCCCTACAGCTGTGAGTTTTCCCTGTGTTCCGATTCTTGTGTTGCAAGATTGGGTTTTGGTGCTAGTTTTATCAGATTCACTAGTTCTTAGTTATAGTATATGGTTTCTTCGAGATGTTTGGATTTGAGTTTTCATTGGTTGTGGATATTGCTTATTTTAGGCCGCGTATTTACGTTCTGTAATGGCGATAACTTAATCGCCTAGTTACGCTTTCTTTCGATTCGCATGGTGGATCTTTGGTCTTTTCTGTTGGTACTGCAGGATCTGCTGGCTGCAATTTACCATTCATAAACGTGCTATTGATTGCGGGTGTGCAATTGTTTTTGTTAATTTTTTAACGTCAAATTTAAATTAAAATGTACCTTCACAATTGATTATATTTATCACTTCAAAGCCAGCAAGGCTTAACATCACTAATTATGTTAGTTCATTTCTCTAGGTTCTTCGTTAAGATTGTCTTAATACAATTTAAACCTATCTTCTTTTTCTCATACTAGGCCTAAATGGATCATCATCTTTTTTTAAGTGAAATAAGCGCTAGTGCTTTAGCCTCTATTATAAGATGAGAAAAATAGATTTCTGTTATGTATTCATGCCCGTAGAAATTTCTACTCTCTGATTCTTAAAGAATGAACGTGAGTTAGTTTGCAAATATACAGAGCCGTACCTGCGTTCGAAGCGCATACTAAAAAAATGACTCTTTTGCTATGGTAAATAATAATAAAGTTCAATTTACAAATAACATATATACTAAATATATAAATAAACTAAAAATAAATATATTACATCAATAAAAAGTTAATAAATATTTAAAATAATTATATAAACACTACTCGTCGAACTCTTTCTTTCTCAATCGATAACATTGATAGCTCATTTAGTGTATCCTGTAACACTGAGATCAATGTGGTGACCGCAGGTAGTAGCAAGACGACAAGTAATAACCACTATGCAATTAGGTCGTAGTTTGCACAAGCAACTGAGGTAGCATGTGATAGCCCTGTGCTACGCAATTAGGTCACGCAAGCAAAGGCCAACTGCCAGCCCGCGTCGAGTGAGATAGCCACTGCGAGAATCGACGCAATTAGGTCGCACAAACGATCCTTGTTGCACGATTATGTTATAATTAGTGTCACGTGTTGCAAGATGAAGAATATGGTTGAAGAAGAATATTATGATTACCTCTTGTTCCGTGGATCCGTGCCTTGGTAGAAAGAATGCCGGAGAAGAAGAGCAACACCGGAGAAGAAATTGCGTGCACAGAAGAGTCATGCGTCGGTGTGTACCTTAAAGCTGTGAGAATAGGTTTAACGGCCATTTAGGGTCCATGTCTCTCGTTTTTTCTTAGTATAATTAAAAAAAATTGGCTCTTCATTAGGCTGAGCCCTGAGGCGGTTGCCTCTCTGGCCTCATGGAAGTTACGGCTATGGGAACCCCTTGCCTAAGTGGAGAGATCGCCGGAGGAAGGGAATCCCCCTTAACCTCTTCAGTGGATGGCTCGTGGAAGAAGCGTGGCCGGCAGTGAGGACTGAGGAGGTGCGGCTTCGGAGTCAAGTAAAGAAGAGGCGCGATGTGCGATCGGGGAGAAGAAGCGCGATCCCTTGTGCTTCGTCAAATTTCTACTATAGCTTCTCATTGAGTTTGAATGGACGGCTGAGGGCCGTTCAATTCAGAGCCTCAGATCTTAATTAATGGCGGTGATCTACCGTTCTTTGACTTGGGTGAATTAAATCTCATATCGCTCCTGATCTTGGATAAATAAATAGTCCAGATTGCCCTAGATATTGGTATCCTTATTTAAATACAAAATTGAACGCATCTGACTTGGATCCATGATCTTTGGGTGCCTATAAAGGATACATTTGAATATAGACAAAATAATACAAATGTGATTTAATTTGCATCGACGGCTAAAACTAAATATAACTTATGAAATATGGTATAAATATACAAATATAAAATTAACAAGAGAAGATTAAAAATATAAAAATAGAATCTTAAATTTTATGATAAAATGATATCATGGTTAGGACATGTCGATGATACCCACGTGTCCATGCCTCCGCACACGTCACGTAAATTGGGAAAGCTTCGCATATTTGAGATGAGAAATGATTTACTCAAGGAAAAAATCTTAAGAAAAATTTCAAGGATAAACACATGAAGTGATGGGGTCCACAAAAAGTGAAATAGTGGATCAACTTCATGTGTTTATCCTTGAAGTTTTCCTTGATTTTTTTTCCTTAATATGAGATATAAAAAAGGCTAGCGCACAAGAAAAAGGAAAGAACGGCATGAGGCAATCTCTATTTTTGAGAAAAGAGAAGAGCATTCAAAGGGTGAGGGATTTAGTTCGTGGATTTTACGTAGAGTGATTTTCTTACCGATGACAAGTTTTTCAAATTCAGCAGTATGTTTTATTTGTTTTGTGTAAATTCTTTTTCCCTACAATGGTATTAGAGCATGCTTCTGTAA
>JBBMJZ010413095.1:3348040-3362838 GCA_037833815.1 Zingiber zerumbet
AGGTTCAACCTTCTATAATACATCGGGACATTAGATCAAGCAATGTACTTTTGTTTGAGGACTTTAAAGCTAAAATTGTAAATTTTAACCTCTTAAATCAATCACCTGATATGAATCATAAAGTATTTTTTTTAAAGAAATTAAGAAGGATTGAATATTGAACATGAGTTTAACAACTTCATTGAAAGGGATTGTTGCTAGCAGCGATCCTATATAAGTGGCAAAATAATATTACAGAGAGTCATATTACAGTGATCCTTACAAACATTTAGCTTGTCATATTACAACAACAATATTACTCAACACTAATTATCAAGACCAAACTTACAAAGTAATAAGGTACACGGCCAAAAGAGTCAAATTTACTATAACTAATATCTAGACCACTGATGGTACATTCCAATTTCCTAGATTATGTCCATGAGAAGCAATATATTCACTTTCTAACCATGTCTCTATTCTTCCTAACCTTCCACGATATATTTCACTGCTGTTTTCCTCAGACAAAGTATCGGCTACCACCCATTTTTGCTAGTCATGTTGCCCACATCCATAATACCTCCTTCCGGGATTTTTGGTCGATTTAGAAACACATACCAATGTTTTTCGTTCGCACTCCCTGCATGGTACATGTTCAAATTTTGCATTGTTGATGGAGTTGTACCTTGATGATGCCATGAAATACCAACTTAATAAGCAAATGAGAATTAGTTGGACTCATTTTTTTTAATGTTCATAGATTGTATGCTAAATCAATTCAAAAATAGGAAATAAGATATTTTATGTTATTATATAAATCAACAATAAGTACCATATAAATTATCTCATTTTGATAATAAGCAATAAGTAAAACATAAATTTATTGCTTCAAGTTATCTCATCGCTCGATTTTCATATCTAAGTATCTCATCTAACAACTAACAACTTATTTATTTGGAAATGAGATACAGCAAGCCAACTACCAATCTCTTGATGGACAAGAATGAGGGTTCACTTCATGGAAAGAAAAAACTTGACAGAGAAAGAACATAGAAAAAATATATCCAAAAAGCGTAGGCTTAGAAAAGAAGTTCATTAGTAGTGATGAGTAGACCCTAGTTTAAATAAAGGAAGCAAAAGGGAATGAAGTTGCTAAGCTAAATCCACATTCCAAATGGTAAAGAAGAATACAAACAAAAATTTATAAGGGATAGTTGTTAGCGCAGTACTACTCTCTGTCACGTTTTATTTTAAAAACTTACTAAACGAAAGCTACTACTCCTAAACAAAAATCAAAACCTAAACCGCCAAAAAATTTACATACACACACAAAGCAGTTGTGGTTCAGGGACAAAGTGGTTTCTCCAAACTGAAGCAAAGTATACAAAGTATCAAAATAGGATAAGAAAATAGAATAATATAAACTTCAATAGAATTCAGTCAAAATTGTTAATAAATAGTTCCATTGGCTTAACTTTTAATTTGAAACACCAAATAGAAAAAGGCATAATTTGAAAGGCATAGGTATTGATGGCCAAATTAATAAACACGAGGGAATAAGACTATAAAAGGCAATCTCTATCCATATCAATGACTTCATTTTTTAAAAAAGAAACTCCTAGTTTTGAGTGAGTAAAATGATATATGGTAAATCTTGAATCTCCACCCTAAACATGCAATGTCTTTTCATAATTTATATGGTAAATATAGACTACCTTCTTTGAAAGGTGCAAAGTATGTGTCATAGTCTTGTTTGTAGAGAGAGTCGAATCCAACAGCTACCTTGAGGCGAACTGAGCAGCTAAATAGAAGAAAACCGATCAACATTAAGATCCAAATGGAAGAAAGTCTGATTTGGATAAAAAAAATATATAAAATTTGTAAAATCAACTAAGGAAACTAGCGTAACCCATTCGAACATTCATAGAAATACCTCATACCTGGATTTGGCTGAATCCTTTGCTGGGGAAGGAGGGTTTAGTTGATATCTTCGAAGAGACGAAGGAGGGGAGATTTAGGGTAGGGGAAGGAGGGTTCGTCGGACGTTCAATGGGCACAGAGAGATACAGAGTAGGGAGGCAGAGAGAAATGAGCGCGGAGAGATGCAACAGAGAGAAAAAATAATAATTTTTTTTGGTGCTGGTGTGAGTGTCCACACAAGAGTTCACGTTGGTTGAGATAGAATTTTGAGGCTTTGAGATGTATATCATTTCTCTTTAACTTACATATAGTTCATATGAAGTGTACAATTTACCCACTAGTGCAACGGTAAAGTACTTGGCAAATTAACCAAACATTCATAGATTGATTACCAATTATGATATATTAAGAGCCGAGTACTTCTAAATTTATCTTGATGACAATCCGTTTAAAAATTGAATACCTAGATTTAAAAAAAAACAAAACAAAAAAATTAAAAACTCTGCAATTTAGTCTTGCCTTCTTGAGGTTAATTTGTTGTTTTTCCCTTTCTGGAGAGTAGAACTATTATTTTCCTAACAGGTCATGGAGAAATATTACAAACCCAATAATTGGCATTGACTCCTAATATGATTCTAAAACAAAAATTCTTAAGCATAATTGAAAAGTTTGGAGAAGAATTTAGATTAAACGAAGAAACTGCTCGTGACAGGAGAGAAAGTGCACAAAAATGAATGCATGGAGTATCACTTTGTTTGAATTAATTGAACCTTCGCCCCTGGATTGTTTGTCAATCAAGTGACTATAGCCAACTTTACAGAATTGGTTGCTTGGCTGCGAACTTGCCAATTTGTAAGCCTGCGTAAAGCTTCTGCTGGTTCTGGCTTTGGCTCTGCAGAAGTAGAACCCGAGCTTTGTCCTTGAGCTCTTGGAAGGCTCTCATTGTTTCGGCGTCAAAGCCTCCTGCAAACTGGATATGAATCGAAAGCCAAGTCATTCAATTTCAAGTTCATATTTGTTAACCCCGGCTATATGAGAAATAAAGAGTTGTATTGTTCCACATTTACCTGGTGTACTCTGAAAGCAAATCTAACACCTTGCAGCATGAGCTCTTCTTCTTCAAGGCTGCCAGCAATAACCTGCAGCTCAGTGGAGACCCTCTTCATGTATTTCATTGCTAACTTCACCGAAGCTAGCTTTATCTGTTTATTTGGAAAAGAACCAGTCGATGGAGTAAGGATACTAATGTGAAGATTGACTCCTAGTAAGTATATATCGATCAACACATGCTTGACACCATAGTATTTTTCACTTTACGGCATTTTTTTGTAGCCTATATAAATGTATCAATCAGAAATAAATACCTTAAACTACACCCTGACAACAAGATACTTGATATTTGGAGAAAAAAAAACTATAATCTTAGACAATTGGAGACTATCCAGGTTATTTGCATCAAAACCTGTTAGGTCATTATTAGACACAATATTAGCTTTGATATGATTGATTGTTGAGTTGAGCAACATTGCATCCAATAGACTTAGCTACTGTCCAAGAGCTAAATAAATCTTATTCTAGATTTTTTAAGATGATTTTTGAACATTGTTTTAAATGATAACAATTAAGATTGTGAATTCTCACCAATGAAGCATTCGAAAGCCTAGGAGATGCCTTGAGTACATGTAAAAGCTATGGGAGACTAGGATACTTATTTCTCTGTAAAAAGATTTATGATGTCTGAGGAGCAGGGCACTAGTGTGATAGAGGCAGTGGCTTCTTAGCCGGGCATCATGTTTGATCCCCTAATAGTGTGATTTTCTTATATACATCAACAATTTATATCATTATTATTATTATTATTATTTTGCTCTTCCCTAACTGTACAGTGTAGGGATCAACCGCTGCATAGCGTTGTCGATTAGCCAACATTGTGGTAGTCGGTGTTCCAAAGTGTTGTAGCATCCAATGGCATTGATGTCAATGCTGGCCACTGGATACTTACAACTATGACCTGCAGGCAGTTGGCACCACAATCTGCATGTCTACTAGTGTCACGACTAATGCGGACTCTTTAAGCGACTAGCACTACTACCTACATGTCTTTCTAGGCGGCCTGCACTGCAAGTTGTGCACCATCATGGTGATGCAGGCAACTAGTTAGCCCCATTGCAAAATTATTAGAGTAAAAGGTGATAACGCTCACCCAAGCAGCCCAATATTCGATTAAGAATGTGATTGACACGTGGTTTTGATATTCGAGCAAAGTTTAAGTTAGGGATTGTTGATCTATGTGTATATATCAAGCATGAAGGTGTAGGAAACTTAACATGTATTTCAGGTGCAATAGATGGTCCAAGTAGGTGGATAAACCCATAGAACTAGGTGAGTCAGGTCCATGGTCCAACCTGTTAAACTTGTTGATTTATAGCTAGTTGATTATCATATATAGCTAGTTTATTTCACTAAAAACAGAAATATGATTTTACTAATTGAAGCATATCTAGGAGAGAGTAAAAAGTCGGTTAAACTAAATTAATCAACTGGATTGACCGAAGTTAAACGTTTGGTTCGGTTAATTTAGAAATTTTGTTTTTTTTTCCAAAAAAATATCAGTTATTTGGGTCAAATCGGTTCAGTCTCGTTTTAAAAATTCAAATTCAGTTAAATCGATTAAACTGAATTTGGCAATGCTTGAACCGAAATCGAAAGTTTAAAATTCCTAATTCCCTAATTAGCAACTCCCCTCCCCTCCCCTCCCCTCCCCTCCTCTCCCGAGTCCCGATTTAATCGAAAGTTCGATTATTTCGGTTTTTGACTGATTGAATCGATGTCTTATCGGTTCATTTTCTTCAATTTTTGTATGAAAGTTTAATTGGTTTAGTTAGATCCAAAAAAAAAAAATCGATTTGTCTAAATTGTTCAATCAATTCGGTTATTAACTGATTGCTCACCCCTAATCATATCTAGCGCAACCAAATATACTACATTATTCACTCTACCAAATCAAACTCTTTCGTAACCTGTGTAAATGTCTACAAAAATACAAAAACCTGCCAGATTCAAAGCAACATAAAATTTTGAAAACTAAAACACCCAAACAAATCCTAGATAAAACTAATATTACATAGCAACTTCTTTTGATGAATTTGTTTAACAGATTTATACTTCTTCAAGAATCATGGGTAACTTGCTTATCAGAAAAGTTCACTAGAAAATGCAGATTAAAACAATTACTCTTATTTCTAGGCTAATATATGTTTAATTGTGACTAAATTAACTAACAAAAAAAGGTACAAGAAAGGTACTAATTAGGACGGTTTATTTATAGTGCATTCAGCCTTAGGTCAGTTATTCATACTAGATATATAATTATGCTTGACTGGCAAAATCAGAACCATATACGGCAATGACAGACAACATCCTCAACCTATTGACTGTGATCAATAAAAATCAAGAAACAAACAAAAAATATATTTGCTGTCAGTATCATAAATGCTACAGATAATAATAATGCACTCTTTAAGGAGATAGAATAGATGAGCTTCTAATGTCGATCACATGGTAAACGCTAGTAAGTTCTACCTTTGTTCACAATGCCATGATTATAGTAAGACATTTTACTAAACCACACATGCATGTTTCGAGATTTTTCATTTTGGGTACCTGATTTTCATAATATCAAAATCATGCGGCGCATTCCCATTATACTCCTTTTCCATTAAAAAATAGACGAAACTGGCCAATGAACATAAAGAATTCCGAATCACTTCAAACCAAAATCAATATACTCTTGGAAGTCTCTTTAATGAAACTATACTCTCATATATAAATTCGACAACGTAAATTGAGAATAGTAAATTTTTAAACTTATAAAGGCTTAATAAAATTTGTCACAAACCCGTTATAAAGTCTATGACAATGATACTCACAAACCAACACCACCAATAGATTCCTAGGACTCTTTGGTTCGGAAAATATCAAACTTAATTTTCAAATTTTCTTGGTCTATCAGCCAGTTTTGGAATCACTTCGAATCAAAATCAATATACTCCTGGAAGCTTCCTTAATATGTCTATGCCCTCATATTTGAATTTGATAGTATAAATTGAGAATAGTAAATTTTTGAATGGGAAAAAAGATACATGAGGACAATGAGAAATTGAGAATGTGCTGCGTGATTTTGGCATGACTAAATTTAGGTGTGCGAAATGAAAATTTCCAAAACCTGCATGTGTGGTTCAGTAAAATTTGGATTTTAGTATATTTTCCTAAAACCCAGGAGTTTGCAGGGGCAATGAGTGAGCACGTAGGGGAAAGTTTAATGGTACTATTGAACAATTTTAGTTGAATACGTCCAGGTAGAAGGAACAAGGAATTGGATTCTGAGTTAGCCACCCAATCGAGTGAATTCTCGTGAGCGCACCTGCGCATGCTCACGTGTGTGAGAAGGCTGGGCTTGCTTGGCAAAATGGCACAAGTTCGTGCTCTTGTCACTTTCAAAGCCCAGCGGGTGGCCACAACTCGCCTCACCTTCGTCCTTTCTTTGTCCATGGATTGATCACATTATACGGCAGGGCAGGGCAGGAGAAAACGAAGGACTGAACATGGGATTACCAGGCTAACGCATCCGTTCTCCTGCATCCATTCGCAAGGAACGCCGAATCGCTTGTACCGATGCGTCGCATTCTCTTGGAGACGTGATAGGTTGTATACGCCTTGCTCCAGCCTGTGCATGCAATGGAACGACGACTGCCGGTTGAGCAGTGCCTAACGGGGAAGAGGGGAGGAGGGAGAGGGTTAGCAATGCGTACTTCTCAAGCAGCGCCTTCATTTTCTTGAGAGAGGAGGGAGCGCAGAGCTGGCGAGGATCGTCTTGGAAAGACGACGCTTCCGACTCCAACTTCTTGAGGTCGCAGTAGCCGAACGCAGCCTCGCGCATGGCATCCACCTTATGCTCCGGCCAGTTGAAGTGCTTCAGCACTGCTCTCTCATCCACCTGTTGGTAGCGTGCGTTAGGATAAACGGATTTGATAAGGTAATAGAGATCGATAAAAAAGAAGAAGACTACCAAGAAAGAGAGCTCGTCGTCGAGCCATTTGACGAAGGCGACGACGTCTTCAATGTTGGCGAACACCGCGTGTTCTACTTCCGTAATTAACAGCTTGATGAAGTCGCCCTGCGTTTCCACATCCGTCTTTATCTGCAAATTTATGGGGAAATTTGCGACTTTGATCGAACGAAGATGCAAGCAGAGGAGCCGTCGAAAGCGAACGAGAAGGGGACTTACGGCGAGGAGGTGGGAAGAGCGGTTCTCGATCTCGCCGATCATGTCGCGTGGATTGGAGGCGGTAACAATGGGGACTGTTTCTTGGCCTCCACCGCTGGACTCCTTCCTGGAATCTCGCCGCATCAGGGAGTGGTAGAATTCCACCACCTCCGGCACTCGCCTCACGTTTGCCGCGGCCGACCTGGACCCCCTCTTCGGCGGTGGTGGCGGAGGGGGAGGCGGTCTCACTCCGGCATGAGGACTGGGCCCCGCCGCTGGAGTCGGGGGTGGAATCGGCGGGAGTGTCGCCAATTTGGGGGCTTTGCTCGTCGAAAAAATTTGTGCGGTTTCGGAGGAAGAACATGAAGACGGCGCCGGTGATGAAATGGACGAGTTGCAGGTGATGGTGCGCGTGGGGGGCGGTTTCGGAACTCTTGGAACTCGGGGGTTGATGACCTCATCTTTCTCACAGCATCGTCGTTCTTGATGCACCTCTTCGGGTTTCGTTTCATCTCCGCTGGCGGACTTTTGGGCGTCTTGATCGTGACCGGCAATGTCGGCGGATTTTGGGCCCTTTCGAAGGTTTTTGAGTAGATTCGACCTCACCGAGGCGTCGATGAGCCCTTGGAGCCGCTGGGCAGAGGAGCACCCGTCCTCCTCCCCTTCTACCACAGGCCGTGACTCGCGAATGCCGTGTTCTAAAACCGTCTTCTTCCTCAGCTCCTCCAACGTTGCCTCCAAGTCTGCAATCATCTTCTCCCTCCGTCGGCCCTCCTCTTCGCCGCTCCGTAACATGGAGCTCAAACCCTCGACCTCGTCGCGAAGCGCGCGCTTCTCAACCTCCAGGCGCCGTATCAGTTCGCCGGCCCGAGCGAGCTCATCGTCCTTCTGTGCGATCTCCTTTTCGAGGGACGGAACGACGGCGACGGTTTCGCGGAGGATCTTCTGCTCCATGAGCTGGGCGCGGAGCCTGGACTCCGTCTCCTGAAGCTCCTCCACGACGCGGAGCAACTCGGCGACGTCGGGCGGGCGGGGCTGCACCTGCGCGGAGGCCCGCGGGAAGTAAACCCCAAAGGAGCGGGCGAATGCGGCGGCGGTCTTGGGGTTGGAGGATGGAAGCGGAGTGGGCGGCGCTCGCTGGCCGGCGGAGCCCGGAGACGACTTGTGGGAAACGGAGGCGGAGGAGGTCCAGCGAGCGCTCTCAGCCTTGGGCGCTGCAGCAGGGCTACGCTGGAACCCCATGGCGGCCTTCACCTTGCCGGCGACCATTCTGTCTCTCTCTCCCTCGTTCTCTGTGTATGTTCCTGCGTTGGTTTGATAGCTTGGGTTGGGCAGTAGCGGTGGCAGTGAATGAGTGATTGGTGCGGCGTTCTTTAAAGTCTTATCGGAGTTGGGTGGGTTGCTTTATTTGGATCCTAAATTTGAATAGGGACGACGGGCAGAAGAGTAGGAGAAGTAAATAAAAGCGTGGGAATTTGGAAGGTGACCATATCCATCGCGTCCCTTCTTTTGCTTGTTGCTTGGGGTTACTAAGATCCGTAACTTCGTGCATACACTTATTGCGCTGGGGAAGAATTGTCGGAGGCAAGTGGCAGGGTATTTTTTTTTAGGTTTTATTTTTTCCGATTTATCCGAACAGGCTAACACTAGTTTGAAATTTTTATACGATGCAATTGATTTATTTTATTTTTTGTCACATATGTTTACACTTATTGCACTGAGGGAGGAAGAGATAATCAGTGTATATTAAATTTGCACTTTGATCATATCTAATAGATATGGGAGAGATGATGTATTATGATGTATCGGCTATGGAAGGGTATCGAAGTGATTTTCATGTTGATCGTGTGAAGGTTTTGAGCTAGAGTAAAGTGATATCAAACAAACTTGCACAACAAAGATAAGAATTGGGAGAAGAAAGTATTAGTCATCGGCCCAAAGAAGACCTCTGATACTTAAATCAGAATAGTAGTTGGGCGAAATGGAGAAAAAGATAAATAGTAGTAACAATTGATGAACCATGGTAATGAAACTTCGTGTACCTGAGTCTTCCTCGTCAATGGAGAGAATCTCCTTTTTATACCCTTTCTCATAACCTCTACAATTAATGAGGCGGTAGATAAGGATGTCGGGTGGTTAAAGATGTACAGTAGCTTTCCAATAGTTGAAAGAAAATTCTGTTATATGTATATATTAGAATAATGACATATTCTTTGATAGCTTGTTATGATTCTCTAACAATATTGTCTATTAGAAAGAGTTCAACTGGCTCTAGGTTGACTGGTTATAGATTAGGAGTTATGCTTATGTGGGGGACTGTGCTCCGGATGTCTGACCAGCCCTAGGGCCGATCGGCTATATATTGGGAGTTATGCTCACAAGAAGTGGGGAGCTGGACCTCGTAAATCCGACCGACATTAGAACCAGGCAAATGTAAGCTGAGAGTCTTGCATTTGGAGAAGTAGGGCCCCATAAGTTCGACCGACACTCGGGCCCGGTCGATGTAAGTTGAGAGCGTTGCATTTGGAGAAGTGGGGAGCTGAGTCCCTAAGATCTGATCGACCTTTGAGTTGACTGGGTTTATGTTAGGGATTCAGCATCATCTCGAACAATATGTCTGGTCGGACTTTATGTCGAGGGTTCATCTTAGATTCAGCTACTATACTTGAATATAGAATTCATTCTAACTAAGTGATGTGCCTAGCGTGTTCGATCGACCCTTTAGTCCAATAGGCCAGAGCACTCGGCGGTGACACTGGACTTATTTCAGCATGTCATTGATACAAGCCAAAAGTTGACCCCTTCTTAACTTTGACCGCCATACCAACCAATTTTCTTAACCTCGAAACCAACTTCAGGGGGTCCCACCTTACTCACTGTATCACTTGTCTCCCCTTCAAGTCTAGTCGAACGAGGTTGTAAGCTCAACTGACTAAACACTTGTGTTCTTTATTGTCATTGGCTTGGACGTTCGGTCATATTTCTGCCGTTTGGGTTTTATGCTAGGAGCATTGCCCATTCGAATAGTTTACAGTTGTGGTAAGAGTTGAGAATAGGCGTGAGAGTAAGACCGCTTATAACTTGGCTAAGTGATATGAGAGTCTAGAACGGGCTTGAGGGTATACTCGCTTATGACTTGGTCGGACGACACGAGAATATGGAATATAGGCGCGAGGGTATGATCGCTTATAATTTGGCCAGATGGCACAAGAGTCTGGAACACATGTGTAGGACAAGCTCTCTTATAACTCGGCTGAATAACACGAGAGTATGGGACAAGTACGAGGGAAGACACGCTTATAACTTGGTCGAGTAACATAAAAGTCTTGGGCAGGTGCAAGTGCAAGTTCGCTTATAATTTGACCAAACGATGCGAGAGACTAGAACATAGGCATGAGGGCATACTCACTTATAACTTAGTCGGTCGGCACGAGAGTTTGGGAAAGGTGTGAGGGCAGACTTGCTTATAACTCCACTGAGCGACACGAGAGTCACGGACCAGCGCAAGGGTAGACTCACTTATAACTTGGTTGGACAATGCAAGAGTCTGGAACAGGTGCAAGAGAAGACTCTCTTATAACTCAGCCGAGTGACACGAGAGTCTATAATAAAGGCGCGAGGACATGCTTACTTATAATTCGACCAGTCGGTACAAGAGTCTGGGATAGGCGCTAGGGAAACTCACTTATATCTCGGTCGAGTGGTAAAAGAGTCTGGGACGGGCACGAGGGAAGACTCGCTTATAACTCAGTCGGATGCCACGAGAGTCTGGAACATAGGCGTGAGAGCATACTCACTTATAACTAGGCCGGTCGGTGTGAGAGTCTGGGACAGGCACGAGGGCAACCTTTCTTATAACTCGATCGAGAGGCACGAGAGTCTGGGATGAGCGTGAGGGTAGGCTTGCTTATAACTCGATCAGACAACACGAAAGTCTAGGACATAGGGGTAAAGGGATGTTCGCTTATAACTTGACCGGTCTGCATGAGAGTCTGGGATAGGCTCGACGGCAAGCTCGATTATAACTCAGCCAATCGACATGAGAGTCTGAGATGAGCGTGAGGGCAGACTCGCTTATAACTTGGCCTGGCGACATTAGAGTTTGGAGCATAGATGTGAGGGCATACTAGCTTATAACTCGTCAGTTGGCGCGAGAGTTTGGGATAGGTGTGAGGGCAGACTCGCTTATAATTCGATCGAGCAACACGAGAGTCTGGGAAGGGTACAAGGGCAAGCTCGCTTATAACTCGATCGGACGACGTTAAAGTCTGGAACAGGAATGAGAGGAGGCTCGTTTATTACTCAGTTGAGAGGGACTAGAGTCTGGAACATAGGTGTAAGGGCATGCTCAATTATAACTCAACCAGTTGGCGCGAAAGTCTGGGACAAGCGCGAGGGCAGACTTACTTATAACTCGGTCGAGTGGCACAATAGTCTAGGACGAGCGCAAGGGTAGCTCACTTATAACTTGGTCAGATAACATGAGAGTCTAGAACATAGTCACAAGAGCATGCTCATTTATAACTCAGCTAGTCAGTGTGAGAATCTGGGACAGGTACGAGGGAAGACTCACTTATAACTCGGCCGAGCAATACAAGAGTCTGAAACATGTGCAAGGGTAGACTCGCTTATAATCAGTAGAACGACATGAGAATCTGGGACTTAGTGTTGCTGACACAGTGTATGACCCAAATGTCTTAAAGTTCTGGAGGCACAGTGTATGACCTAAATACCTTGGAGAGCTGAGGAGGCACGGTGTATAATCTGAATTCCTTGGAGAACTGAAGAGGCATGGTGTATGACCCGAATACCTTGGAGAACTGAGGAGGCACAGTGAATGATCCAAATGCCTTGGAGAGCTGAGGAGGCACGGTGTATGACCCAATTTCCTTGGAAAATCGAGGAGGCACGATGTATGACCCGAATTCCTTGGAGAATTGAGGAGGCACAACGTATGACTCGAATGCCTTGGAGAGCTAAGGAGGCAATGTGTATAACCCGAATGCCTTGGAGAAATAAGGAGGCACGATGTATAACCCAAATGCCTTGGAGTTCGGGAGATACGGTGTATGATCTGAATGCCTTAGCGAATTGAGGTGGCATGGTATATGACTCAAATGCCTTGGAGAAATGAGGAGTCACGGTGCATGATTTGAATGCCTTAGAGAGCTAAGAAGGCATGATGTATGACTTGAATGCCTTGGAAACTAAGAAGGAACAGTGTATGACTCGAATGCCTTAAAGAACTGAGAAGGCACGGTATATGACCTGAATCCCTTAGAGAGCTAAGGAGGCACAATATATGACTCAAATACCTTGGAAACATGAGGAGGTATGGTCTATGACTTGAATACCATGGAGAGCTGAGGAGAAACGGTGTATGACTCGAATGCCTTAGAGAACTGAGGAGGCACGGTGTATGACCTGAATAGCTTGGACTTTTTACTGTGTTAAAGATAGAGACATATTTTGAATTTTAAAATATAAAATTCAAATTTTAAACTTATCTATCAGGTTGGCTTGAGCGAATAATCTCAAGTTGTTAAATAGGGACAAATGAGCCGTTTGGTATGGATGAGCTACCGGTCGGGGCATTCCTACAATTGGAGTTGTTTCAGAGATGCTAATTAGATTTGACTTACCAATTGGATGTTGTTCATTTTGATTACTGTCGATCGGTATTTGTTTGAGGATGTCAGCTAGACTTCATGTGAAGATGCCACTTGAATGTTTTGATCCTCGAATTTGCCAGTTGGCTATTTTCTTTGAGCGTCTGCCCGACTTTTCCTACTATGTTCTTGAAGGAGATCCTCGAGAGGAGGGCGAGGTTGATCCTTTATTTGCTTCTCTTGATTTTGCTGTTCGACAAAGCCTTTTGGTATACTAATGGCACTCATTGGTAGCATGATGAGGAGATTGATGATAGTCATAAAAATATCTATTCCTTTCTGGCAGTGACTGATCCACTTCCCACACTGCCCTTTATTCCTAGTCTGGCAGAAGATTTGAATGGGTGTTTTTGGGGTGTTTCGAAGGTGATAGTGGTTTCCAACTAGATTGACTGATCGGAGCTAAGATAGTCATCTCCTTCCAGGCGGCCTGACCTTCTTCTATATTAATGTATTTGACTATTTTCCCCAGCAAGTCATCAAAGTCCTTTGGGGGCTTTCTGAGGAGGACTTAGAAAAATTTTCCTTCTAAAAAGCATTAGGAGAAGACGCTTATTAATATCTCAGAAGTGGCGAACGAAACATCTAGCGCTACTTGGTTGAATCACCTGATGTATGCTCACAGGGATTCTTTGGCCCCTTGCTTGAGCGTAAACAAACTCAGGTTGGTCTTTTGATACCTCCTCTTAGTGGCAAAGTGGTACAGGAGGCTTTGCAAAAATCTTTGAAACAATAAATGGACTTAGCCAGGAGTCGGCTAAATCATCTTTGTGTCGAACTAGAAAAAGTGGTAAGAAACACTCAGCACTTAATGTCATCCGTGTATTGATGAAGGATGACTATGTTTTTAAATTTAAGTAGATGATCTTCTGGATTGGTCGCTGCTCCGTGTTCTCTGATTGTCCAAGGGCGGAAGTGACTCGGCAGTCTAGCCTCTAAAATTTCTTGAGAGAGCAACATGCTTATCGGCTCTGAAGAACCATTAGGGGTTTGAGTCTTTCCCTTTCACAGATCCTGAGCGAGCGCGCCTCCAAAAGATGATACTTGGGGTCTTTCCATCTGTCCCATATCATCAAACAGTGTGTGGAATAATGCCTTGTGCTACGCGACCGGGGAAGATGGCACATACGATAAGCTGATCGGTTGCACAGGCACTTATATAAAGCCTACCAGAGGAAGAGGAATTTGTTGGAACCTAGTCAAGGCTTACACTTGGGTACCTCACTCAATGTGAGGGCCCGTTATTGACGCAACCAGGTCATGCGACAGAGGACCTCCCGCCGCCGCTTGTTATTGTTGCATTAACTTTTGTGTTCGTGCCGTTATTAGCATCTCCAAGTCTTCTTTTGATAATGTGATGGTGGTAAGTCATCCAGCCTCTTCCATTTCCGTGTTTCTGATTCAAGCAAACCCACAAATGGTACCGAATTTGATCTTGTCTAAAAGTGGGGGATATAGCGCACTGGCTATGGGGCGACGTCGAGGTGGCTTCGATGTTGACCATGTGAAAACTCTAAGCTGGAGTAAAGTGACATCGAGCAAATTTGCACAACAAAGATAGAAATTGGGAGAATTAAGCATTAGTCACTAGACCAAGGAAAGGGTCCCTGGCACAAGCACTATGATGCTCAAGTCAGAACAGTAGCTGAGCGAAATGGAGAAGATGAACAATAATAACAACTAATGAACTGTGGTAGCAAGACCTTACGTACTTGAGTCTCCCTCACCAATGGAGAGGACCCCCTTTTTTATATTGTCCCTCATAACTTCCACAATTAATGAGGCATAGAGAATATCTAGTGTCAAAATATGTGAGGTAGTGAATGATGTACAATAGTTTCTGTTGGTGCAACCTTAGGTCAAGATTGACCTAGGTGACCCGACTCGAGTTGACCTAACTCGAGTTGTATTTTGATGTTTGACAAGAATAGAGAAGTTGTATTTTGATGTTTGACAAGAATAGA
>JBBMJZ010413095.1:3393031-3412696 GCA_037833815.1 Zingiber zerumbet
GTAAAGCGCTTTATAGTCTCAAACAAGTACCTCGTGCTTGGTTTGAGAAGTTCTCTACAGTAATTATTCGCTTGGTTTTATCCTAGTAATCATGATTCAGTATTGTTTGTTAGATGTAAGAGTACATGTCGTATTCTTTTATCATTATATGTTGATGACATGATTATTATTGGTGATGATTCTGAAGGAATTGCTTCCCTGAAGTCTGAGTTGGCTCGTTGTTTTGCTATGAAAGACTTAGGTATACTACGTTATTTTCTAGACATTGAGGTTGCTTATTACCCGAAAGGTTATCTTTTATCCTAGTCAAAGTATATATCTGATCTATTTGAGTGTGTTCGTCTTACTAATAATATAGTTGTTGATATTCCTATTGAGACTAATCCTCAATATTCTCCATCTGATGGCTCACCTTTGTCGGGTCCTAGTTTGTTTAGGAATATTGTTGGAAGCTTGATTTATCTCACCATGACTTGTCCAGATATTGCGTATGATGTTCATGTGGTTAGTCAATTTGTCGCTACACCAACTATAGTTCATTAGGATATTATTCTTTGTATTCTTAGGGGAAACTCAATTTCAAAATATTTTATTTCCTTTTACTTCATCTCTTGAGCTGCGTGCATACTCTAATATGGATTAGGCTAGTGATCTTACAACGCAAATCTACCACTAACTTCTGTATATTTGTTGGTAATTCTCTCATTTCTTGGAAGAGTAAGAAGCAAGATGTTATTTTTAAATCTTCCACGGAAGCTGAATATCATGTCATGACCTCAACTACTTGTGAGATAGTTTGATTACGTTGGTTGCTTGCAAATATAGGTATATCTCTTCATCAATATACTTCATTATATTGTGGTAATCAGAGTGCCATTCAAATTACACGTAATTCAATTTTTCATGAGCGGACGAAACATATTGAAATTGATTATCACATTACTCGTCACCATCTTCAGATTGACATCATTACATTGTCTTTTGTTTGTTCAAAGCTACAAATTACAGATATGTTTATCAAGTTACATTCTGCTTCACACTTTCGTTTCTTATCTGACAAACTCTCAATACTTCTAGCTGTAGCATCGTGAATTTGGAGGGGATGTTAAATTATATATATTTATTTATTTATAGTTTTTAGAGTAATTTGGTCGTTTTTCCTTTTATATTTAGAGTTTAAAGTTTCTTAACTGAACTATATAGGACCTTATACTCTATATTTCTAAGTATCAATTTTGGATTCAATAATATGGTTAGTTTTTTCTTTTTCTTAATTTCTACTGTGTTGACTATCGGTCGGCCAATGGGCTTCTCGGAGGATCATCTGGGCCGACTCGATTTTGGCAACAAAGGCAGCCCACAGCAACAAGAAACGCCACTCATAGGGAGGTACTACGTACGCGGTACGCACCCAAATCTCAATCGTAACTCAACTCGACTTCAATTCAATCACATTTCGAATTTCCACATGGGAATTATCATAGCCATAGTTGAGTCTGGCAGCTCCTTCACCTACTTGGTCGAACCAATATACACAAGTTTTACCAAAAGCGTAAGACCCATCTTCACCTTTTAATTAACTCCAGCATCCGATTTAATCGACCTAAATCTTGTTCGTTGGGTTTAGTTCAAGTTCGATTCACAAGGACGGGAAAGAAGGATCCCACCCAGGCACGACCTGCCTTTTGATTACCGCTACTATCTTAAGTAAAGTTTTATTCGATTCATAACTAAATTCTATATCTTGAATATCTTTTTATTATGATTGATGATGTTTTGATTTCATTCAGCTCAAATAATCAATGTTTCCTATCACTCTTTTATTTACAGAAGGTGGAGGAAATTTTTCTGTGCATGATCCTATTTTTTTTTAGCTGATGATGTACATAAATTCCGTTGTATATTAATGTGAATTTTTGATTAATTAGCTACTGCATAATTAATTGTTAATTATGTGAATTATATAAAAAATATGGAACCGTCACATTAGCGGCCCCTAGAGCCAGTTCCACGGATATAGAGGGAGATAAATATATGTACACAATTGAAAGCGCATGACATGCAGTAATCTTATGCTCCTCCTGCTTATTTCCTTGCAGTGCTTAATACAGCACTGCTTAATACATCTCGTGTATGTAGTATTATACGAGGTAATTAATTTCTAATTTTTTCTTTAAACAATAAAAATTGATTTAATTTGATTTAATAAATACATCTAGTGTATTTATTAAATGATAATAGTTTGATGAAAAAAATAAAAATTATTAATATAAAAGATATCTAATCTTTTAATGGATATGAATATGAGAATAGATATTCAATATGGGATGAAACATATAAAATCCGATCTAAACTCAACTCCTTGTCATTCATAATAATCCATCGTTTACCATCGCACCATATTGCTGGGGTATTTTTTTTTTATTAAAGATTCGACTGCAACTTAATTTACAATTTTGTGTCATCCTAAGTTGATTTGCAAATCAGTTTAATGTTAAAAGAGTAAATATTTTAACCATTTTAAATTTGTCTACACCAGCAGAGAGACACAACAAGAATTTCATTTTATAAAAACTGATACACATGTAGCGTAGACAGATAACTTCATCTGTTGAAAATCTTGAGGCTACAGAAAATAAATTAAAATCAATATTTGCTGAAGATCTGAAAGCTAAAAACTACTGTCACACCTGATTCTTGGATGTGCTTCTCTGTTAAGATTTTGAAATGCTAGCAAAATGTAGATAAATGAAAATTCAGTACAGACTGAAGCCAAAGAACTGACTTGTTAGGATAGCAAACCCCAAGGATATAGCTAGAAGAGAAGCAGCCCATGTCAGTTTCTCCGTGATCTTCGGCACCCTTTCTTTCAGTGCTTCCGTGCATGAACCGATGAATACTGTATAGCTTCCCATCGCAAACACAGTGCCGACGAGAAACATGCATAGAAAAGCAGCGCCAGCCAAGCGCGACGGAAGTGCTAGTGCAGGCAAGACCATCATGAGGGCATCTGGCTGCAGACCATGGACAATGCCGGTTGCGAAAGTCGCAAATCCAATTTTTTTCTTCCCGGCGGAGCTAGCAACTGATGGCTCAGCTATGTACTCCCCGGTCTCGAGGGCTACATAGGAAGTGGGCACCTCAGAAGCTTCTCGGATCCCCATAGAACCTATCACTAGAAGGGTTAAACCAACGACTCTAGTTCCCCAAGTGCGAATGATCTCGATGTGTAAACGATCCTTGAGCAGAAGAAACAGCAAGCCGAAAATCATTTGACCAGCATCATGGCCACAACCCCAAAGGGCTCCAACGATAGCACTCTCTATCTTTGATCTGCCAATGGATAAGGGTGCTAACGCAGCCAGATGGTCGGGACCAGATAATGTATGCAGGCAGCCGGCAAAAAAGCCAGTCCAAGCACTGCTTAATAACTCAGTTTTGACGATGTGTCCGCCTGACTTTGTGACAGACTGGATTGTCGCAAATGCTGGTTGTGCTAGAAGAGGAAGGATTACTGCAAGTAGAATCACAGAAAGGCCAATTACAGCAGAGTGTAGAACCTGAAAAATTGTCAAAAGATACAATATGTGAGAAAACAATGTTAAGACAAACAATTGTATGCATCTATAACAAGTCCCTATGAATCACTGATTAAAATCAAACATAATGCAGATCTATTTGCATCATACATGCACTATCGTGGAGTGAAGACCGAGGTTAAGCCATGCCTAAGCTTACACAAGTTAAGTTTGACTTCGAATGATAAGAAAAAAAAGGGTAATCAGGAACTGATCCTTGTAAGCACCCAACTGAGTTTGTTGGATATACAAGGTTAGAGTTACCTACATTAGTATCATTTTAATCCCTTGACAAGATTTCATACCTTGTGATACATAAACGAATTGGAATCACCAGAGAAAACAAGATCACGTCCCAAACTAACTAGGAAGCCAGTAGTTCTAAAGTCTGTCTTGGCAACTTAATTGCATCATCTTGGAGGCTTATTTGCACAACTATTCCATTTGAACAACTAAAGTGTGCTTTCTTGCTTCATGTTTGTATGAGAAGCCAAACCCAGTTTAGGTCAAAAAGGAATATGAAGAGGTAAAAAGGAGAGACGATGAATGTTGAAGCAACAGTAGAAATCATGGCCTAAGCACTAAACAATAGAGTATCTTGTCTGTTGGGAGTTGCAGTTATTCACAACACTCCAACACCACTCTCACGTCATGTAAGTATTTGATGATAAAATAGAAAGCATTTTCAAGTGTACAACCATAATTGTCTTTAAGGTACAGAGAAACTCAAAATCTTAGTCTTCTATCCATTAAACTGTAGGTCTTAAACCAATTCATTTTGGCAAGATTTGAACTAACAAGTTGCAATTTTAGGTAGCGTCCAATGAATCATCTTAATTTGGCAAGCCCTGAGGGTATAAGAAGCTTCCATATGAATTATACGATTGAGATGTCTTAGATTAAGAATACACATACTAAGTTCAAGGTCACCACAAGTTTGACAAGCCTTGTAATTCTGCAATTATAGAAGTCTGAAATCACTTCTCCCAATAATTTCCAAACCCCAAAGTAAGACTCCTAGCAATTCATACCGTGCTTTGTGATTATTCAACTAAATATGAAATGCACACACTAGGAAAAAGAAGTAGAAGAATGACAAACTTAGGTAAAAAAATTTTGATAAAAAAATGAACAGTCATATGTTTTGCACTACCATTAAATTTGTTGAAAATAAAAAACACACAGAATAAGGTTTGTCTATATATATATATATAGCAATGATAAGGAAAATGACAGCAATGTCAATTCAAGCATTTAGTAAACTAAGTGTTATTTTGCAACCCTAACAGATGTTGCAAACATGTCATAGCATCCATTCGTTTACGAGCATGTCTATTATAATATGCTTGTGTAAAATGTTTCTAGATTTTTAAACCTGTTAGTAGTCACCAATGCCAGGCGATATTCTCCAATAGGCGCTCTCTTCAAACCACTGTATCCATCCTAACTTTTCCTTAGAAATTTTTTCCACATACCAAGCCACGATGCCTATAACTTATGATTCATATGATCATATCTAACATATAACAAACATAATTTCGGCACAAATTTTACTTTCCAGTTAAAATCAATCTTCGCCAGAGTTAACTTGTTCCAAGCAAGTCCAACTCCATTCCAAGTTTTATTAAAGAAAAAAGAAGAAGAAAAATCTCACCTTTGGGACAGAAATCCCACCCAATTTTGCTCCTCCTCCGCGAACTTCCCCCTTCGGCCGACAAGTAAGAACTCCCGAGGCGTCAGGGAGGCCAGGAGGCGGCCCTTCTGGTCTTGCGGAAAAGGAGGCTTGGATTCTGAGAGGCCGACGTGGGGTCAACCAAGACCCGAATTTTAGGTCGGAGGGGGGTCGAAGAGGAAAGGCAGGTCGAGCCCTGGAGAGATGGCGCAGGGAAGGAGGCGCCCGTGAGGAGGGGGAGGAGGAGACGAGACTCTCCATGGACGAGGAACGGAGGAAGAAAGGGTTGAGGCGGAAGCCCGAAGAAGATAGAGTAGCCGAAATCGCCCAACTGCTATACAACGCCATTTCACTCTTTTAATTTAAGTTAATTTATTTTAATTTAATTAATTTAATTACTTCAGTTGAAGGGGTAGGGATATCCCATTGCTTTTCTTAGGGGTGCTTGGTTGGATGGTATGAGAATGGTGAATTAGAAAGGAATGAAATATTGGTACTTGGTTTAGATAATTAGTGGTGGGTCCATAGATTCATTCCTCTAAACATGGAATTGAGCCATTACATAGCATTTTGGGGATACGGAAACCTTTCCATTTTTATCCTTGACTTCTATTATACTCATTCACATTCTCATTCTCTTCTAGGGACCCAGCACCCCTTAGTGTATTAGGGGAAAAAATTAATTAATTGAGCATAAAAAAATAGATAAAATAATATTATTTGAGATATCGAATTTTATATATTTCATTTAAAATATAATTTAAGTGACACAATAAAGACTAATTATACCTCTAATATCAACGTATCAAACATAAGTAAATAATTAAAAAGAATATTATTTGTGCTGATCCGGTCAAACATCATAACCAAAGCTCGGTCAAACGGCTGCCTTTCTTGAATAGCCACGTGGCGCGACTCGCATGGAGCGTGACTTGCTATTGCCGGTGGGGAGTTGCCCACAACTGGCCACGCGGTAGACTTGTGTCACAGATTACGTGGCAGCACATGTGGCAAGCTTGGTTTATGGCCGCCGCATGAGAGCACGAGCAAGGGCATGCTGTGGTCCTTTGGCCCTTGGCGTTGACTAAGTATGAAAGTCAACTCGGATTTTGGCCGTGAATGGTTGTTTGGGCGGCGAGTCGCATCCCACTTACAAGTTTTTATTTTTTAATTTAATATTAGTAAATCTTATTAAATAAGAAATTAGAGGATGACTTTTCTAGAGAAGTTTGTTAAGTAACTTGAGAGCCATCAAGGGGGTGTCTAAACTACCTAAAAGGTAATATATTTATCACAGAGAAGTCTAAATTATTTGACATGTTAAAATAAAAAGAATAATTTTATTTTTATTTTTATCATGTTTGATATGTTTAGAATATTTTAGATTTTTTACTTAGTTTTTTATCAATAAAGATCTAAACCCTCAAAATTTGTAATTTTATTTTTAGAGTCATAAGTCCTCATGATTTTATTTTTGACTCTACCTAAAAGATTTCATACCGATCCTTTTCATATATTTTAAATGTGGGATTTTGTTTACAATTATTATAACCCAATAGGTATCTATCCTCCAGGTATTTTACGGAATCAACAGGGTTTAAAAGATCGCTTTTGGTATTCATGGACGAATCAATAGAACCGATAGTTATCCACTGCGTTACAAAGTACGCTTAATTACTACGAGGGTTGTAGCAATGAAAGAGTTGCCTAGACTACTTAAAGGGGTAAGTCTTAGTTCTATGGACATAGTCGAGTTGATATTTGAATGGTAAATTACTAGATAAATAATCTCTTAGGAAATAAAAATCTCTTCCACATAGAAAGGTTGCTTAGTCACTATAATATACTCTCTTCATCTCACTATAGGACCGATGATGAAAAACGCCTAGGGCATCTCCATCGGAGGTTTTTCCCAATTTTTTTCTCCTTCTCTTTCTTTTATGTCATCAAAATTAAAGAAACTGGTTTCGATTTTTTGAACGCAACTTCTTGTATGTTTCTTCATTTTTGATGGGCTCACACAAAAAAAAAACTAAAAATCATTTCTACTGTTGGAGATGCTCTTAGGGTGAGTAAGTCATTTTTTACCACGTATGTCTTCTGAAAAGCATGTCTAAATTACTCTAAAATGTGGCAAAAGATAATTCACTCGTCTCAAGGTCCTCGCCAACTCATCCCTATGCTAACACATATGAGGCAAACCACTAATGGTTACTAGCCATCAATGCAGTGGTAAAAGTACGAGGGAAAACATATTTAGACACATTGAGTTTTGACTATATATTTTAATCATTGTACCGTTCTGAGGAGACATCTAAACTACTCTAAAAGGTGTCTACTTGAAGAGGTACCTTGACTGCCCGAAGTTATTCCTTGTCTGCCCTAAGAGCTATGTTGATTGCTTAAAATGGATACATGGACAAATTAAAGAGTTGTGATACATGTTGTCGACATCAACCTACTACGCAAATTAAAGCTACAGAAGATTTGATGACCTCACTGTCCGAAGGAGAAATTTACACCAACAGCAAGATGCATTCGACACAAATATTTTTATTATTGGATGGGATTGATTGATTGAATTATTAACTCAAAAAATTAGTTAAGCTTAGTTACCTTTAACTTAATACAAAATCTTGATTTATCGAATTATAGAAACTATAACTTAGAGGGTGTTGCTAAGCTCACGTTCTAAGTCAAAGTTGAAGACACTACTTGACAAGAGAGATTATCACTTAGAGGATATTTAAAACTAAAGCACAGTAAGTACTATTCGAATAGTGGAATTGTATATACAACATTACAGGGAGAAAAAAAAGGAAACCAACTGTACATATTTAGCAAATCAAAAGTAGGAACAAAGATTAAGCTTGTTCCCTCATCTTTAGACGGATCTAGCACGAAGGGAGCTTCACAGTAAAGCACATAAAGCTCTTCTTTATAGACTGCCAATCAAGGATAGCTATAATCTCGATTCGGTCGAAAGGGAAAGACCGAATGAAGCTCCTCTTCATCCCAGTTTATTTTCGCTTGTTTCTCAGAAGAATCCAGCAGCAACTTCCTCAACCAGGGAATTGAAAAGCACTGATTCAATCTCTACTCCTGCTTCGAATGCTTCGATTTCATACTGAACCCAAGCTCCTAAGTGACTGCTCATGTCTCCATTCACTAGTTCATCCACCAACCAGTCGCCAACACTGCTACTCCAACCTGAGATCTCCTTGTAGAGTTCATCTCCCAAATTTTTCGCAGCTACAGCTACTCCTTTCGACCATGACCAGAATCCTGCCCGGAAATACTGACTGCATTTCCTGTCTAAGCATTCATTCACAGAGTCGAACAATATCTTCCTCCTCATCCGGAGCCTTTTCTCCTCCGCTTCATTCGGAGTTGAGGTTCTAGTCTCTTCCAACTTGTCAAAAAGAATTGGATCAAGTATCTCAAAAGAATGGTCCACGGGACATGGAATCAGATCCTCGAACATAAAGCCTGTGTTAATAATGATCTCATTCACATATTCAAGTTCCTTGCTGGATGAACTAGCATGACTACCTTCGTTGATTTCAGGGAAAAACTTTCCACCACTATTTTCGGTAAATTGGGAAGCTGAATCAGATAAATCAGGGCATAAAGTGGAACTTATCTTGTTTCCTGCAAAAAAAAAAAAAACATTAAATTGTTTACTTGTTGAACAAAGAATCGAGTGAAAGATTGTGCTAAACAATCTGATCGAACCATGGGCACTGCTGCTGCTTCGAATTGAGTGGCATGATGAAATGCTCAGATCTTGGTGGCCATTCTCATCCACCTTTCTGTGAGATCCTGCCCTACTCACTTCCTGCAGTGAATCAAAAGTGGAATGTTTAACAACAAATAATACATAACTTTATCCAACTATATTTGAGGTGCTAAAACATAAGAAAAACTAGCATTGTAGTTCATAACTCACAGTTCTAATCTAGGGATATTTTTTTTGTTAATGTGCTATCTATCTTGATGTGCAATGGTAGAATATAATCAAAAAAAGGTTTATGTAGGTGTGTAGATGCTTGGGGTAACACAGGTCTACATCTAAATAGGGAAGGATACAATGGAAAGGCATAGAATATATAAAAATGACAGTCCACTTTTCTTATCAAAGAAAGATTTTCCAATTCAATAATAGAGCTCTTAATATTAATAATGATATCACAAAGAAGCTGAAGAAGCTTCAACTTAGTACAAATCATAGGTAACTTTACAATTTGATTTTTTCATAACAATTAGAAGATGAAAAGGTGAAGCTACAATTAGCGGAATAGATACTTGCTCACCAGAAACACAATAGGGTTACATTCTATGATTGTGCTAGAATTATTTTATCTATTTGTTATAGCACTTCACTGAGCATACATCTAGCTGTAGTTAATATTTGTTAACCAGGTATGGAAATAGTTACTGGTTGAAGTGAATCGCCAAATTGCTGCTGTACTTTATCAAAAATTATGTCTTCCTCCATTGAGTCCATAAGTATATTACAACTTAGCACGATTTCCAATTGCTATATCAGCTGCTTTTATGTACATTTCACATTCTTTAGATCTGATCTGTTTGACAGGTTAGTTAACCATTATGAACGCTCTTACTGTCTCACACCAGGAATGTAAGTAGTTGTCATTTTGGTGATCTTTGACCTCCTTATACATTAAAGAGGATTAAGCAATAAGAGAGAAAGAAAAGGGCACTGGACTAACAAACGAGGTTAGAGGCCCATGTTTTAAAAGTAGTGTTTGTTTCAGCGTACGTATGCATAAAGGTTCTCCATATCTCATTTATTATACTGGCTTCCATTGTACAGTCAGATTCAATGCAATTTGTGCAAGCTCTATGATGCATTTGTGGTCACATATCCTTTGTTCTTCAATCGGTTCAGCAGACTAAACTAACTATTAGGTTAAAGAAAACTAAATATTGCAAATAGGAAACACATGTAAAAGATTGTTCACCAAATTTTTATTTAAATCAATAAGTTTTTTTGAAGAACAACAAATTAAGAAAGGAAGAGATCCCTGGACCAAAAAAGAATGAAATGGAAGAACTAAATGACTAAACAAAGAAATAAGCTTGGAATGGACTTGACATGAGACTTAATTTCAGAAATCTGACGAGTTGATGGATAGCAGCTGCGGACCACTAAAAAGCCACTTTTTCATTTGTAGGGTGTAGAGTATGATTTTACCACAAGGTTTGCAAATGATGGCTATGATAGGATGGTAAATACAGTTAATACCCTACCTAAAGAAGATTATCAAATTTTACATTGACTTTGGAGCTTCTGAAAAGATACTACAACTTTTGGTTATGACCACACATTTTAAATTTGGGCCTTAGTTTGCACTTGTTAAACCTTTATTTTTTTTTGTCAGAAAATACACTTACTTTATGAATTTCTTGTATTTGCAAAGTTTGATAACAATTTAAACTAAAGGCTTTGTGAATAATTAAATAAATAATTATTTTAATCAGAAGTGTGTATGCAGATGCATATAGCAAAATCTATTCAAAAATCTTAGCGTGAATGTTCATGGTCCCTAAATCTCCCAAGAAGAGACTTCATCATGTATTCATGTGACCAGACAATATACTGCTTGCCATTGTTGTTAAAAGCCTTAGCCAGAGACACCTTTTACAAAACCTCAAATATTTTGAAACCCGATTTAAGTTTCAAAATTCTTTTTGAAACCAATTATTCTATAGAATGAAAAGACAATTTTCATAGTAAGCCAATTTCACTGTAACCAATATGTATTAACAAAATACAGCTACTGGTTAATTTTATGGCAAATTTATCTTTCAAATTTTTGAAAGCAGCAGGCTACCTTTGCTGCATAAGAAAGAGAACATGCAAGGACTTAATTTCATCACGCCAAATCCTTACTTTGAACAAATACTGGCAGGCATTCTTTTTACTGAAGAAAAGAGAATTTTCCAGATTGACAACATCCATCGTGTGATATGTCAAGTGAGTTATTTTTTAAAAGTCATATATTAACAAGTTTGCTAAGAAAACCAATAAAATAATATCAAGTAGCAATCTACCTGTAGCCTGAAGCTCATGTTGCATTCTGCCAAATCACTAGCTAATGAGACTGATTTATTGGACGAAAATATGGTTTTCCTCTTGTGCTCAGCACTACTTCCATTAAAAGCAGAACCTGAATCATCCATAATTGATCTACAGGCTGAAACACTGCCTCTTTTAAGTAAATTAAAATAAGGTGATTGAGCTCCAGTATTTAATTCTTTCAACTTTCTTTCTAAAAGAATCCCTAAACAATCATCTTCTGTAACATTCTGCTTCATGTGGGATAAGATTCGGTTGTCTGAGCGTACGACATCTTGGTTTTTCTCATCACAATACTCATTCTTTTTAACCTGATTTTCCACCTTGTTGCAGGAAGAAAGTGAAGTTCTCTTGGGCTTTCTTATGTGTGAGGTGAATGTAAAAGATACAACATCTGTATTCTTTTGCACATTGCCATACCTACATTTCAAATGTTCGTCCAATACAAAATTATGCTGAACCAGGGCCCCACATTTACCTGGGGGAACCAGAGACTTCTCATTAGAAGAAGAACTTGTTTGAGAAGATGACTTTGGATATACCAAAATATTCTCCTGCAAGAAGTTCTGGCAACCTGATGGCATTCCCTCTTTGTTGGAGTAAGTAGTTCCTATTCCTTTCTTGTAACCCACTTTATCATTACCTGGAAACTCATTTCCAATCCTTCTTTTCTCAGATGGCATATGTCTAGTAACATTTTTGGTCCCCTGTTGCTCTGTAACTGATGACTGCAAAGTTAACTTGCTTTTACCGGGCAGATATTTGTGCTTCTGATCACGTCTCTTCAGAACATGGCAACCATTTAGAGATGAAATGCTTTTATTCCAGTTGCTATTTTGGTTATCCGACAGACTGTTAACTGGTTTGTTTGAGCTGCATTTCTCATTCTTGTTTCCCAATATTGTGCTTCTCTTCAAGCTTGCTCCCTCCCTCAGTGAGTTTACCTTAACTTTAACTGGAAAGGAACCTGAATTGCCTTTTGCACCTAAAGCTTGGGACTTATCTGTACTTGTATTCAATAGGCCGCCTGTATTATCTTTCGAGCTCTTTGAACTTTTTCTCAATATCTGTCCTCCGAGAGATGCAGAATCACCTGTCTTCGTAGTACTTGCAGATGATTCTATTTGTGTTGATATATTTCTACTTATTCCTATCATCCCATTGGATTCACTATCCTTCAGAGATTTCAGAGGCGACCTGAAAGAATGAACTCCACCCATGGTAGTTCTGTGAAATTCTGGTTCAAGAATCTTTGCTGCAGCTTCAATTATATAAGATACACTACTAGGGGAGATGAAACCGGGAGTTGCAACAGGAGACAGTAATTTATGGTGGGCAATTGAGACAGTTTTAGCTCCTCTAGGAGGGAGCATTTCTATTTGAAATTTCTCAATCGGGCTGCTCGGCATCCTTTGTAACTTTGTTTCTGTATTTCCAGAATAGAAATTATTTATTGTGATCACATGATATGTATTATCATTGGGGTAATAACCAGCATCTCTTTTCTGACTATCATTGGGATAATATCCAGCATCTTTTTTCTGATTATTGTCACCCCAAAGAGAATGTGAGTCATGTAAGGGTGTGAAATCAGGTTTAGAATTGCCAGAGGCTGGTATAGAGTCCAACCCCATAAGCCTGGCTACGACCCCTGGGGTTCTAAATCTACTTTCCTTTTGATCACTTGCGGAATTACCATAATATTTACTGCCAAGCTCGGTGCTTGCTTGTCCACCCAACTGATTTTGATCAATCTATAAAAGGGAAAACATATCAAAGACAAAACTACAAGCCAATTGGCAAAAGGAAAGACAAAAGAGGTCAAAAAGGCACCTTGTGTAGTTGTGTGTTTGTCTTATTATCGTCACACATATTGCCTTTGATTGTTTTTTCTGTAAGGAGATATTGTAAATCTTCAGCGTCTGAAGAAACAAATGGGCTGATACCGACAAGGATGAAAAAAAAAAAAGAAGAAGTAACATACCAGAATAAGCGCCTCCATAGTGGAACAATTTTTTTCGCGATTTCCTGTTCTGATCAAACAAATGAAAGAAACCTCCACCCTCCGAGACCATCTCGCGTAAACCCCCAACGTCAAGCGCTTCTAAAGCTCGAAAGCTAAACTGCAACCTTGTAAACCTAAAAGAAAAAAGAAAAAGAAAAACTACAACTTTTGACAAAATGCACAGCAGCAAAGGAGCACGAACCAGATCTTAAAACGATAAAGGAATGATCTTTACACTATCCACCGTACCTCAATCATTCGGAGAGAGAGAACAACCCCGGAAGAGCAAGCGAAGCTGCGAGATTGACTCGAGGCCTGGGATCCGAGTTTGTTCGAGTTTTAGGCGAGATTAGGGTTGTAAGGTGGGAAAGGAAGAAGGGGCGGGAGAGGCATTGGGATCAGGGTCCTGAGATAGGCACAGGAGGACGAGGAGGGAGGGAAGAAGAGTAGGAGAGAGTGGGACGAAGCCATTAATGCAGAAGGAAAAGGAAGGAGAAGTGTAATGTCGTGGGTTGCAGTTGAGGCCAGTGCAGTAGAAATATTGAATTCGAAGATGGTGATGGATGATGCTTCATGGAAATAATAAAAAAATAAAAAAAATAGAAATATTAATCGAATTTTAATTAAAATTTTAAAAATATATTAAATCTTAAAGAATACTTAAATATAGGTCAAGGTTTTTGCACACTGGTATTTTATTTATATACTTTAAATTATAGAGGGTAAAATGTAACATTCTTAAAATAAAAGGTTAGGCAAAATGGAACTTTTCTTTTTGTAAAAATTAAAATAACACCCCAATCATCCTCTTTTATTACAGTGGTAAGATATTTTTACAATAATAAAAAATAAAAAACGACCCTTTATTTTTTATCCTATGACATGTCATAATCTACATGTAGACAATATTAATGAGTATTAATTTCAACTCATAAATTTTGTACATGGGATATTTATTAATGCATAAAAATAAACATAATTATTGATCATTAAAATAACAAATATAATATTTTTTAGAAATATGTATATGTTTTAATTTTACCTAATATAATATTATATAATAATAATAATAATAATAATAATAATAATAATAATAATAATAATAATAATGACGAAGATAGAGTGAAGGACCGAATGGCTGTAATGAATCCAAGTGAGGTGAGCTGGACAGCGTGTGACAACTGAGAAATTTATTGGCAACCGCCATGTTCATCGGCTGGCCATTGAGCACAAATTAATTTTGGCATTTTTTCAAAGGGACACTTAAATTTCTGAATTTTTCATCTCTCGACTAAGACCGCGGCTAGATCGCTTGACTAAAATTGACATGGTGGTTGATTCGCTCATCCAAGGGGTCACCCAGCTAAGACTACATTGAGTCACCCGATCGAGTAGAAGATTTTTTTTTACAATTTTTTAATAAAAAAAGTTGTTTTAGAAAAAGAAATGTGTTTTTTTTATAAATATAAAAGTATAATGTAGTATTTGGAAAATTAAAGAACTTGGTGCGTCCATTGAAAAAATACGGAATTAATTATATGGAGAAGTTGACTGAAGGGGACGACGACTTCCCAACAACTCCAACTTGTTTCTTTATTTCTTTTCAGTACCTTAGTCCTTCCTTCTTGGTCAAACTCATTCGTATGCATCAATTAAATTAAATTTGATTTTTAAAATGCGAACGTCACTTTCATGCAGGCACATGAGAGATGAGACCTCATCAGCTAGCTGCCAAGTTTTACAAATCATAGCTCTGATTTCATTTTATTTCTGTAATGTAATGTTTCATATTTTGTTTTTCACGTTTGGATAACGTTCTACTGTTTAATGGCACCTCCTTCGTTATTTTAGTTGACTTAGGGTTAAATCAAAAAAGTACTATGAGGTTTTTTCATCCCTTTGAAGATTTTAATAACTTTCGCTGGGCCTTGAACATCAACTTTTGAGCAACTTAACATGTCGAAGGAGCTAATGATAGAGGTACAATCTGAATACAAATAGAACGATGGTTGATTTGGAACGCAGACGGATGAATCATCAGCGACAATCAGGATCAACAAGGGGATTTGCTAGAGCTTGGACAAAAGAAAATTGAATAAAAATAGTTAGGATGACAGTCAGGGTTTCTCTAGCATAGTCATTCCGACATACAAAGTAGCTTTCAGCAATGGTACGTGGTGGAAGAAGAATGGAGGAGACCATTAAGATTTTGATACGTATATGCGTGTACCTACGGCCATTAGAGAGGGCTACCTTTTATAGGACAAGGGCTAATCCCTATGCCATCCATGTGTTCTGAAATATTTGCTTTCTGAAATATTTCGAAGTCCGAAATCCATGTAGGTATTATCTTTTTCCTTAAATAGTCTTGAATCCCGAGATCTATACTAGCCTTATTTTTTCTGAAATAGTCCTAAATCTTGAAATTCACTCAAGCATTATCTTCATCCTGAAATAATCCTGAATTCCAAGTCAAGTCACCAAGGAGGTGGGGCGTCGAGGAGACGGGATACTAAGGAGAAGAGGGGACCTAAGAGATGAGGCATTGTGCTTTATCTTTTTCCTAAAATAGACTTGAATTCTGAGTTGAGTCGCTAACGAGATAGAATATCAAGGAGACGGGATGCAAAGGAGAATGGGGCGCCTAAGAGATGAGGACGCCTCAGAGTCAAGGTGTCATGGAGCCAGGGCGCCAAGGAAATGAGGATACCTTGGAATCATGCCGAATATTAAGAGACTCGAGCTTGAGCTCGGTTCGTTTTACATAAGCTGAGCTCGATTGAAGCTTTAATTCTTGAGCTTGGCTCATAATGAAATTAAATAGTTCAATAATGGCTTGAGCTTAGTTTGAAAATAACTCATTTAATTTTTATATTTGAACTAGGTTTGAAAATAACTCATTTAATTTTTATATTTGAACTAGGTTCGAAAATAGTTTGTTTAAAAGTTAAACAAGCTTAGTTCGAACTCGGCTTGTTAATGTATAATATTTATAATTCATATATATATAGTTTTGATATCCTGCAGAGGCGTATCATGCACACCTCGTGCACATCCAAAATTAATTTTTTATTTGAAAATATTTTGTACTTAATTGTATAACTCAACCGCTAAACCCTAAAAGCAAAACTTATTGGCATAACTAAAAGCTTAAAAAATAAACAAAAAATAAAAAAAATCACCATGAGGGGGCACATTGGGCGCCCTCTTATAATAACCCTGTAATTTCCTTATGTAAGCTTGTACCTTATTTATATAATTTTCTTATATAAGTCTATAACTAGCTAAATTTGTTTGTATGCTTTCAATTTCTAGTTTGTATATTTTCTTGTAAAATTTATATGACAACTTAATAAAAAGGCTCTGTTTTCGTCGCATTGTCTTTAAAAGTTAGGATATGTCTCATGGTTTAAGCATATAAAACTTGTGTTGACTAAATTTGGCAGCAAGAGCTACTGAAAAGCTCATTATAAGACCTACAAAGGTTAGAGTGAAGCATGAACAATAATATATAACTTATGAAAAATAATGAGAAAATTATCCTTCAAAAATGCCTAGATTTAACAATCATCGTTTGAGATTACTCTTCGCAATCACTGTTTGAAATTACTCTTCACTTTTATTGTTCACAATTATTGTTCACTTTTCATTGTTGACAAATCTTAAAAATCTCCTAAAAACATAACTTTGACAAGAAGGGCATAAAAATCAAGTAACTCAAATGACTTCTTTTTTTTGAACCAAGACCCGAATAGCTTATGAGTGGCTTGACTCGTTTACGTCCCTAATCACCATGGAGTCGGGATGCCAAGGAGATAAGGACACCTCGGAATCGGGACGCCATAGAGTTAGGGACGCTAAAGAAACAAGGCACCAAGGATGCCCCGGGATCAAGGTCGATTCAACTTTTTTTCCTGACCACTTCAGGCAGACTGTTAATCTATTTTATCCATGCGGCATTCTTATATTACCTCCTGAATCAATGGTATAACATTGTTTAGGCAAAGTCAAGGTTAGAATTTGTTTAAGATTGATTTACCCCGCACATAGTACTCATGGAATACAACAATGGCAGTACTATAAATCACAAAAAAACTTCAAATAAAAATATTTCTTAAACTTTTCGGAATGCAAGAAAGGATGAGTGTGTAATGTTTATTCTCTGAATTGGATTGAATGATTGTACAGACTAGCGAAGGCCTGTATATATATAATTTGTGAAAGGTTAGAGGAAATTCTTAATTTAATCAAGTATGACATCTATCTTGAATCAACTCAGATCACAACCCCCTTGAGATGGTCTAGTGGCTAGCACATGAAGTTTGGAGTTCGAATCTTGACAAAGTCGTGGTAAATGACTCCCTTATGTGCTAGTCACTATTCCAAAGGCTAGTAGCCGATGGTGATTTACCTCCTCCGTGTTGACACTACCTCCTCCGTGTTGACCCTGTGATAGATTGGCGGAGGCACTGAGAACGAGCGTATTCGTCTCTTGCCATAGGCGATCCTGATTTTAAAATTCTAGATAACATCTTATTTGAAGGATCATAATTATGTCCTCTCATCTAAATGATTACGATCTAAATCATCATCGTGTCCTCTCATATGAATGAACTTAATTAATGTACCTTGAATCCAACAATCTAGACCGTGCCCATTCACAATATCCATCTCGCCATGTCTGGTCTACTTGGATTGTGTTGTGTCATCAATTCACAAGCTCCTTGTGATTGACGATGCTTAAGTGCTTAGTGTAGTGTGCGCCCTAAAGTACCCCTAACACACTAACGTAAGTGTGGGCTTAGGCTCAAGCTCAGGCTCAGTCAGGGTTATCCACCTCCCTTGTAGGATCAAGTATGGGACAATTTTGTGCCCCCTTCACTTTTTTTTCTATAATGGGTTTTTATTTATGCTCATTTTAATAATGGAATTTTTAATCATCTAAGAAGTTATATATATATATATATATATATATATATGAACCATGGATTTTTATTTTCTATCAAATTTTAATTTTATCGAATAGTATCGAATAGAATCCACTTGAATTATTTTTAGAAGTTTATTATTTGAAAACTATTTTCTCCATACAAGATCCTTTAAAACTAAGATTGTATATGCATGGTTGAATGGGTGGTCCTATGATCTCTTTGATAGCTAGGCCCTCTTTAGCTTAAGATTATATATAGAAACCTTGAACCTTATTGTTGTGATTAATGGTTAATCACATCTCGGCGTTAATTGAATTTAGCTAAAAGAAGCTCTAGCAAAGTGTTAATTATCATGAGGTTTTGGTTGACAATTGTTGTAAAGAGTAGCTCGGTGACCGTGAATGTTTAAAGATTTTGGAGAAGGTAGAGGAGTGAAAAGAGTAATTATTTGCATAAAAGGAGAAGGAGAGAAATGGATAAAAAGAATATTAAATTAAAATTATCCTGGTCTTTCCTCCTATGTTAAGATATTTGATATCCAATTTATATTGATTAATTTTAAGATATCCAGTTCAGTGCAACGAAAATTTTTTATTAGCTATCAAGATAAATTAGGAAGCACTTGTAATGAGTGATCTATTAATTCAGTATTCTTAAGTCAACCACCTATCAAAAAAAAAAAATCATCCATTAATTCATTAATATTCGATCATTGAATGTTTGAGAAATTAAGAAGATGCTCTGTCACTGTACCATTGCTCAGAAGGCAAGATTGAGTATATACTTTATAGTTGATCAATATGTCAGGAGATAAATGCCAAGAAAAATAAAAGATTATTAGAGAACAAGAATGATCTTATAACAAATTTTAGATTAAAAAAAATGTGGAACCGCCACATCAGCGGCCCCCCTAGAGTCGATCTCACAGATATGAAGGGAGGTAAATGCAGGTACACAGGTGAAAGCGCATAGCCGGGACGCTAACCTAAGGCAATGACACCCCGAAGATCGAACCCTGTACCTTTCGGTCACAAAATCATGCGCCCCCAGCTATGCTACGCCCTGGGGACAACAAATTTTAGATTAAGGTTGTTGCATTGGTTGACATAGTTAATATTTATATGAGTATTTATTCTAATATATATATATTATGACTATCGGGTATTCGTTAAAGTAAAATATACCTCGTGATTTAATGGTTGCCCTTCCCATTCCATCGGGAGCCAGGAGGAAGGGCTAAGTGAAGCAAGTGATGGTGTCACTCAAGCTCCCGATACGGCTCGCTGCGAGCGTCCTCGAGTGCGGGAGGGGCAAGGTCTGGTTCGATCCCAATGAGGTAGATCTCCATGGCTAACTCCCGTAAAGACACCCACTCC
>JBBMJZ010413095.1:3422443-3447986 GCA_037833815.1 Zingiber zerumbet
AGGGAAAAATATGATGTGAGAGAAACCATTATGAGAGGGTGGGTGATGAGAACAAATGAGGAAAAAGAGTGTGATGGGAGAGAAAGCATGACGAGATAAAAAGTGTGATGGAAGAGATGAAGAGAGAGAAAGTATTATGGGAGAGCAAATGAGGAGAGGGAGTGTAGGATGAGAGAGATAGAGAGAGAAAGTACAATGAGAGAGAATGTGAAATGAAAAAAAAAGAACAAATATATTAAGGGTATTTTTATCACAAACTTAATTCTTATTCTCATTCCATTAAAACCCAAAGGAGGAGGTGAATTTCATCAATACCCAAGTTTTTTAGTTTTATTCCAAAATTTTAATTTCATTTATATTAACCAAACACAAAGTTTAAGAATAAATCTATTCCCTCATTCTCAAAGCCCTAAACTAAACACCACCTAAAATTATTTATGTAGACTTTAAACCCTAAAATTTAAAAAGGAAAAAAATCCTAATAGATAAACCTAAATTTTTATCTTGTAAAGAAAGGAAGGAAAGAAATTCTATTGGAAAAAAAGAATCATAACAAAAAAATTTATCAAAATAGGGTGCTTATATAGATAATCCTAACCCATAAATAGTAAAAATACCATAAAAATGAAAGTTACTAAAAATAGTAAAGAATATATTCGGAGGCTCCGAAAAGAAGCTAAATGGTACTTTTTGGATAACAGTTACAAATTCTTCGTAACAAATGTAAATCTTTAAATTTTTTTTTTTTAAAATGTAGATTCGCTACCTTACCGGCTCTTCTAGTGTCGGCCCTACGAGTATGGAAGGAGGTAAATGCAAGTACACAGGTGCTAGGTGCATGGTGGGGTGACGACAGGTCGTTAGTTCCTAAGAATCGACCTCTGAATATTACGCTAAAGATATCAAGCATCGACCATCTGTGCTACATTCTGGGGCTAAATCTTTAAAATTTAAAAAATCGTAATGGATTGATCCTTGATCAGAATTGTTCATAGTCTTCCTATTACATAGTGCATGAATTGTAAATTGTTAGTCTCCGATCGGGACAGTGCGGTGGTGATTGAGGCATGGAATGTTACCATATGAGATCTTAGAGTCGAAACTCGACATGTCTGAGTATGCCTTCTCCCATGTCTTGGCAACTTGTACTAATAGCTAGTAGATTTATCTCCTCCGTATTGACCTAAGAATGAGTTAATAGAGGTGCTGGGGCGAACAAATCCCTTTTACCATATGAATTGCAAATTGTTAGGGTTACGTGTGGTGCACGATCAGCTTTGAGAAATTTTGTCTTGCTTGATGCATAAGTTTCTTTGGAAAGGGAAATGCGTGAATATCTTGGAAGTCAGGTAGATTAGAATCTGTCCCCAAGTCAGTAAAAGAAATTAAAGTGACTACTTGAGGCCTGCCTGTCAAGTGTTCTACAGATACACATGCCTCTTGGAGAATAATTTGAAGAGACTGTATATTACTTTTTTCTAGGTTAACTTACAGATAATTGAGAAGTTCATTCAATTTTTCTAGCTTGAAAAATGATTTTGGCCTAGCTATATATTCAGATTCTAAACAAGTCTTTTAGTTTAATTCTCTTCTCTGGTGGATCAGTGAAACTGTTTCGCATTGGAAAACTGATTCTGTGGCACTTTTTTCCCGTGTTGACCATTCTAGTTTTCCATTTCTCTCTGGTTGTTGCTCAGCAGAATAAGTCTTGGTGCAGTGATAAGCTGCTACCATGTGAACTGAGATTCTAGTTACAGATACAATCTCTTATAAAATAGAATAAAATTACATAAAATAAAATTTTTTAGGATCCTACATTGCCGAAACTTCTTACACCAGACTGCCCTATGCTGTTCTGGAGAATCATTCATGGATCCAGATCGCAACCACACTGAAATTCAGTAAATATCTCAGTAATCTAATGCAATGAGGCTAGAGAGAGAACAAAGAGAGAGATGATTGGTTAACGTTAGGTAGCACATATACTTCCCTTCTTAGTTCCAATATTGGACAATGAATGGTAGTTTGAGGTCTCTAAGTTTTCTACCCATTCCATTAATAAAAGTTTGTCCCAAGATTAATTAAAGAATATTGCTGTCTCATCCATTCCATTTCAGAGACTCTTTAGTTGGTGAAGACCTTAGAATTTATTGGGAAAGCCTTATGTTTTAAATTTGTTCCAAATGTAAGTGATTAAGGGCTTTAATTGTTATTAAGGAGCGGTAGGTCATATGACTGGAATTGTATTGAATGATATTAATTTGTAATTTTGACTCACCAATGGAAATCTAATTTGAGCTCATTATTCTTGGCCAAACTATGAGAAATGAAGAACCAGGAAACTTAGTTAATATGGATGACTAGCTTTATTGTACCCTAGATCACTAAAAAAAAACTTTAGCGACGGAATTATCTATCCCTAATCAGTCACTAATTGAACATAGCAACTGATTAGCGACCGATTATTATCATCACTGACATCAATTAGCGACGGAATTAAATAATCTATCATTTCTTAGAGACGAAATTAAATTCCGTCTCTAAATTTAGTGACGGGATTAAATAATACATCTCTAATTTTAGTGACAGAATTAAATAGTCCGTCACTACATTAGAGATGTAAGTATATTAATCCTGTCGCTAATTATAGAGACGAATCTTAAAATCCGTCTCTAATTAGCAACGATTAATTTAATTATGTCACTAAATTCATTAGCGATGATGTTATAACATAGCTAAGATTTGTGATAGAATAATTAAAAATTGGCACTAATTAGAGATGAATAAATAAATGATTGTCTTTAGTTATCATAACATTTTTAAATTTTATATACAAATAACAGCGATTAAAATCCATCGCTAATGAGAAACAACATTTTAAATATCCGTCTCTAGATAGAGACAGAATATTAATAATTCATTGTTAACTATTGTATCTTTTTAAAATTCATATATAAATATAGCGACGAAATATTAAAATTTCGTCTCTAGGCAGCGACGGAATTTGAAAGCTCGTTGCTACCTAGAGATGTAATATTAAATATATGTTGCTAATTAACATAACTTTTTAAATTTAATATAAAAAGATAGTGACATAGCATTAAATTCGGTCACAAATTAGCGACGAAATTTTAATATTTTGTTGCTAATTATCGAATTTTCCAACAACAGTGGTATGCTTTTGCATATATATATATATACCCTGCACATCCGTGCGGTGGACACTCCTAGCCAATTCTCATAGGTCTGGGGACCCAGAGTCATTAAATTCGGTCACAAATTAGTGACGGAATTTTAATATTTCATCGCTAATTATCGAATTTTCCAACAACAGTGGTCTGCTTTTGCATTGCTCCATATATATATACCCTGCACATCCGTGCGGTGGGCACTTCTGGCCAATCCTCATAGGTCCGGGCACCCAGAGTCACGTCCGGACGCCTGAACTTGTGAGAGTCATCCAGGAATGTGAATCGAACGGATATGCGGGTAACAAACTTCAAAACCATAGTTTTCAAACACATTTTAAAAACAAATAACACATTTTAAAAACAAATAACACATTCACAAATACATGCATTACACATTCACAAACATAATATTGATATTCACAAATAAACGCATTATAACATTCACAAAACTGGAATTCAACAAAATGATATATTTACAAAAATAATTATCATTACATTTCAAATAAAGCATAATATATCTAAATCTAGTAATATCAAATACAACACCTCCTATCGAAGAAAATCCAATCCAAAATTAGTAATTAGTATTAAATCCTATAGAAAATATAATATAATAGGTTATTAATAAAATCATGAATAAACTAGTATACATCATTAGAATTATAACTAACATATTGATTTTAATAATATGAAAACTATTTTACACACTTGAATACTAGTTTGGATATCTGCTGATGGTGATGTATAGAATAGATCTGCAATTCTTGGTCGGTCATAGGCAGTGCAGGTCGTCGGGTTTTAGCCTTGAGATGAGGTTTGGACTAGTCCCTGGCCTGCCCCCGACTGATCGGATTTTCCCAGTTCATACTTTATATATAGTCATGGTACCTTTACTAGATAACCTCCAATCGGCTCTTTAGCGGCCAAATCATGAAGGTTGGGTCCCCTACCACAATCTCAGATAAGCTCCGGCTAGTTTGCCACAACTCATCCTCTTCATCAAGGCTCAATCCTTGTAGCACATCTGAGCAGTCACCCCGAGCTATTTGCAGCTGAACCTGTGTAGGACGGATAACGCTAAGCAACAATAGTGTCAGAGAATCATAACATCCTGTTAGAGAATAACTGTCATAAGTTAGGGAATATTTCAGTGGTCTGCCACAGACTAAAGGTGGAACCTTCCTCCGGCCAATGGGAGGCCGCTAGACGTCCTCCCTCCCTGACATTCCCTCACATACACAGAATGTGTCAAAGTCACCTTTCCGTCAAGACCGACGCCACCTTCGTCGGCCTTCGTTTGACTCAGATTCCGAACAGGATTAATTTGGCGTCGTCTATGAGAATCTTCTCCACTTGTTCTGGAAAGTGAAGATGGAGGGCACTGGCAAGATCAATGTAACCATGACAGTAGGAGAGTACGAGCTGTTCAAGGAGGCAAGAGATGAGCAGCCTCTAAGAGGCATACTGCAGATTCATAGCCACCGAAGAGATCAGCGACCTTGAAGGATCAGACTCACTCTTCCGACAGAGGGTCTAAGAGGAAATAGCAAGGAGACTTCCCCCGAGCTTTCTAACGCAACCTCGGCTGGGATCGTAGCAACAAGAAGGAATAGTACCAGGCGTCCAGGGTCGAAAGTTCCCCGCCGAGAGATTCAAAAAAGAGGAAGGCCATAGTCTTCCGGGAGGAGCCCAAGGAGGTACCCGAGAAACTACAGGTCCCCTTCTCTCCAAGGGTGCTCAAGGAAAAGCTACCGAAGGGGTATAAGCCCCTAGCTATTGGGGAGTACGAGGTAGTAAAGACCCGAAGGATCACCTTCGTAAGTTTCAAAATGCTATGCTGGTTCATCAATACAATGATGTCATTAAGTGTCGAGTGTTCTTAAACACTCTATCAGGCTCGGCACAAAGGTGGTTCGACAAACTGCCTGTCGGATCTATTACTTATTTTCGGGATTTTAAGAACGTCTTTCTACATCACTTCGCCAGCAGCAGGAGATACCAAAAGACATACCATTGCCTATTTGCTCTCAAGCAGGGGTCCACAGAACTCCTAAGGGCATACATAAAAAGCTTCAACCAAGTAGCTCTGGACGTCCCGTCCACTACATCTGATATCCTGATGAGTGCCTTCTCCCAAGGTCTAGTGGAAGGGGATTTCTTCTGAGCGCTCATTCGAGAGCCCGTGAAGAATTTCAATGAGATGCTTGGGAAGGTCGCAAGCTACATCAATGTAGAGGAAACCCAAGTTGCTTGGAGGAAAGAAGACAAAGAGTCTGCTCCTATTAACAAGACAGAAAGAAGATCGCTCCAACCTCCCGCTCGACCCTTTACTTAAGGATGTCCGACTTGGTTTCCCGCCCATCCAAGAAACCAAAGCAGTGTAGTGAGTCGAGGTTGTCCAAGCACCTAAACCCAGCCCGTGGGGGTCCCGTTACTGCACCTATTATAGGTCCCACACCCATTACACGGGAAATTGTGTCTAGTTCGCCCGAGATTCTCGACGGACGGCCGAACTTGGCCTACTTCCACCCAAGATCGCGCCCAAACTCCAAAGGCTATTGGACAATCCACCTACTACCGTAGGATAATCAAGCAAACCCCTACCCGAGAAAGAAGGTCAAGGAAGCCAGCAGGCAAGACAGGACAAGGAGCCGATGGAATCCCTTGAGGAAGAGAATAAGGGAAATACCACCATTCAGGAGATCGACATGATCTCCGGAGGACTTATGGATGAGGATTCCGCCAAAGCTAGGAAGTCTCATGAATGCCGCTTAGAGATACACGCGACAGGGTCTAACCAAGAACAAGCTGTCGGGCCCTTGATCAATTTTGGGCCACAAGACTTAGAGGGAGTAGAGATCCCTCACGACGATGTACTTATCATCAAAGCTGTCATCGCCAACAGTCGCGTGACCAGAGTTTTTGTCGACACAGGAAGCTTTGTCAACGTGTTGTTTAAAAGTGCATTTGATGGTATACAGATCGACACCAGTGAACTTCAACCCGTAGCCACCTATTTGTACAGGTTCACAGGTAATGAATTACGACCAATGTGTCAGATTAAGCTAGACATATCTTTGGATAGTGAGCCATTGGTGAGGACTCCGAGGAGCGCCTTCATTGTAGTGGATTCCCCGTCCTCTTACAACGTCATCTTAGGGAGACTCGCCCTACATGAATTCCGAGCGATAGTCTCCACCTTGTATCAGAAGTTAAAATTTTTAGTGGGAGACCAGGTCAGAGAAGTTAGAGGCGAACAGCTAGTCTTGCACAGGTGTTATGCAGACATGGTAAAGGTCGAGGCCCGCAAGGCTCAGAAAACCCAAGAAGGCGGAGTCCACACTATTCAAGAGGAGCTTTTGCTTATGGCAGAAGAACTCATTCCCTGGGAGGAGATTCAGCTTCATCTTGACCGGTCTGAAAGCATCACTCGCATATCGAGTGACCTGCTGCCAAAAATCAAGTTAGACCTAGTTGAATGTCTGGTGAGTAACAGAAACATCTTCGCTTGGTCTCCCAATGAGCTGTCGGGAGTCAAGCCCAAGGTAGCTTCTATTTCTCTTTGTAGTGGAAGCTATATCCAAAGTTGTCTACTTGAGAACCACTAGGCTGGATAAAGCTACCTTGACTCGACTAGGGAAGACAATTTTGGAGGGGGAAGTTAAACGGCCAGCCTCACAACCCATCCGTCCCCAGGCACAACCCGTGAGTCTCCTATCTTGGATGTGTTGCTAATATTTAGGTGTAAAAGATGCCAATCAGCTGTTCCAGCTTTGGTCGATCGAGCTAGGGCAGCATGGAGGTCCGCAACTCTGATGACCTTCTATCGGGAAAAACTCCAAGGGAACTTGGACGTCTCGCCTTAGCAAGGCCTATGCCTTCGAAGCCGACTAGGCCTACTCAGGCACCTTTCACATTCGTGCGCTCGCCCAGGTCGGATGAGCCATCCCCCAGTATCTTTTCTCTAAGGCCTGACACTCCTGAATCTTATTATCAATTTTACCTTACTTTCGGCCTGCCATCCCAGCAGGGGATAGGTTCTAACCCCCCCATAGTCCTTCAGGGTGGTGAAGCTGAAAGAACCACTGGCTGAAGCTTGGTCCTAGGAAAGGAGATAGCCAAAAGACTCCTATATTTTTGATCATGCGGATGAATTTGTTCGTGGTGCCACCACAGTAAGTTCTCAACTTTATTCTACTTAACGAGTAAAACTCTCTAACATTAATTTTCCTCAATTTTTTACTGCTGACTTGAGCCTAAGTAACTTGGTGGTGGACTTAGCGCAGGACAATAAGATTTTGAAAGAATGGGTGGAGGAGTGGAACTCTGTTTTGCATCCGCCCCAATTGACTAGGTAGCTAGCCTACGTAAAGAATTGGCCTTCTAGGCTAGGCTAATAGTGGAGATGGGGACTACTATGAAGAAGTCTCAACAGCAGACGAATTCTCAACAGGAGGAAAAAAGAAAACTAGAGATCCTATTGAATTCCAACAAATCCAAACTTCAGGTGGAAACTGCCATAAAAATCAAGGCCCTATCAGATCTGGCATAAAAGACCGCTTTGCTAAAGGAATTAAAAATTTTTCATGCCTCGAGATCAGCTGAGCGAGCCAAAGAATTATCAACCAAACATATGTTAATCATGGAGCAACAACATAACTTAGATACATAGGAGGCATGGTTGGACTCAATGCAAGCCAAATTAGAATCCGCTAAGTCCAAATTGGCAGCTTACAAGGCTGGAGAGTATGAGCGTTTTGAGATTAGGTGGAAAGTCTATCTCGAATCTCGCTAGTTCAGCCTGAAATTTGACTCGCACATCGCAAAAATACACTCTTAGAGATAAAGGGGTGGTCCAATAACTACATGAGGGTGGTTACCTATCGGCAGAACCACTCAAACGATTCATAGATCTCTAGTGACTCCTAAAAGTCCTCCCAAAAGATATCTTAAGTAAACTTGATTGAATGTATAATGTGCTTATTTTTATGCCTTGTGATTGCCGAAGGGAAGAAGTCTGCCTCTGTGCATTGTTACAATCTGTTGATACCTCTTTTATATGATGAAATCCAAATGAACGCTTCCCTATAAGAAAGATCCAATAGCACGGAGATCCAAAGGTTAAGCACATAATTAATCACAATCATAATTAAACCGAGATGAATAATAGGTCGGGTGAAATAATTACACCGAGCGAAATAATTAGGCTCGGAATATTAATAAGACCAGGCAGAAAAATTATTCCAAATAGAACAGGAGTTCGATATTTAGATATGTGGGTCATCCCGCTTATAATTTGATCAATTAACGTAATTAAGCTGGGTGAAATAATTTATCTGCTCTCTAAGTAGTATAAATGGAACATGAATAAGCTACACACAAGCACAAGCTCGCTTATAACCTGATCAAACTACTCGGTAGTCTGAAATATATAGACGCAAAAGCATACTCGCTTATAACCCAGCCCAACGGCTCGGGAGTTTAGGATATGACACAAGAGCATGCTCGCTTATAATCCTGTCGAACGACTCGGGAGTTTGAAAAATAGGCACTAGAGCATGCTCACTTATAACCTGGTCGGACAGCTCGGGAGTCTAGAATATATAGGCTTGAGAGAATACTCGCTTATAATCCGGTCAGTCAGCTCGGGAGTCTAGAACATGATGTGAGAGTATGCTCGCTTATAACCTGGCTGAACGACTCGATTATAAATGGATATCTTAACCCAGCCGAATAGCTCGCTTATAACCCAGCCTGACGGCTTAGGAGTCTAGGACATGGTGCAAGATCATGCTCGCTTATAACCCTGTCGGACGGCTTGGGAGTCTGGAATATATAGGCACGAGAGCATGCTTCCCTATAACTTGACCGGATGGCTCAAGAGCCTAAAATATACAGGTGCGAGAGCATGCTCGCTTATAACCTGGTCAAACGACTCGGGAGTCTAGGACATGGCGCGAGAGCATGTTCACTTATAACCTGACCAGTCAACTTGGGAGTATGAGACATGGTGCGAGAGCATGCTCACTTATAACCCGACCGAATGATTCAAAAGTCTGGGACATAGCACGAGAGCATACTCACTTATAACCTGGCTAGACGGCTTGGGAGTCTGGGATATGGCACAAGAGCATGCTCACTTATAATCCGATCGAACATCTCAGGAGTCTGGGACATGGCGCGAGAGCACGCTCGCTTATAACTCAACTAAACAGCTTGGGAGTCTGGGACATGGTGTAAGAGCATACTCGCTTATAATCCGATCGAACAACACAGGAGTCTAGGACATGGCACAAGAGCATGGTCACTTATAACAGGGTCAGACGGATAAGGAGTCTAGAATATACAAGCGCGAGAGCATGCTCGCTTATAATCCGACTGAACGACTCAGTTATAAATGGATATCTTAACCCGGCCGAACAACTCACTTATAACCCAACCCGATAACTCAAGAGTCTGGGACATGGAGCAAGATCATGCTCGCTTATAACCCTATCGGATGGCTTAGGAGTCTGGAATATATAGCCACGAGAGCATGCTTGCCTATAACTTGGCTGGACGGCTCAGGAGTATGGAATATACAGGTACAAAAGCATACTCGCTTGTAACTCAGTTAGACAGCTCGGGAGTCTGGGACATGGCATGTGAGCATGCTCACTTATAACTCGGTCGGACAACTTAGGAGTCTGGGACATGGTGTGAGAGCATGCTCGCTTATAACCCAATCGGACGGTTCAGAAGTCTAAGACAACTCAAGAGCATACTCGCTTATAGTTCGACCAGACAGATCGAGACTCTGGGACATGGCGTGAGAACATGCTAGCTTATAACCCGACCGGACGGCTCGGGAGTCTAGGATATGGTGCCAGAGCATGCTTGCTTATAAACCGATTGAACGACTCAAGAGTCTAGGACATGGCATGAGAGCATGCTCGCTTATAACTCGGTCGAATTGCTCACGAGTCTGGAACATGGCGGGAGAGCATGCTTACTTATAACCTAGCCAAACAGCTCGAGAGTTTGGGATATGGTGCAAGAGCATGCTTGCTTATAACCTGGCCAGATGGCTCGGGAGTCTAGTATATGGTGCGAGAGCATGCTCGCTTATAATCCGATCAGATAACTCAAGAGTCTGAGACATGACACGAGAGCATGCTTACTTATAATATGGCGAAACGGTTCGATAGTCTGGGGTATGGCGCAAGAGTATACTCACTTTTAACCCAGCCAAATGGCTCAAGAGTCGAGGACATGGCACGAGAGCATGCTCGCTTATAACCTGGTCAGACAATCAGGAGTCTAGGACATGGCGCTAAAGCATGCTAGCTTATAACCTGGTTAGACGGCTTAGGAGTCTGGGATATGGCACAACAGCGTGCTTACTTATAACTCGGTCGAACTGCTCAAGAATCTGGAACATATATGCTTTTTTGAGGCAAATTTACCTGCATTTTCATTAAATACAAATATTTATGCAACACTAATTCATTACAGGTGTACTCTTGAGTTCAGAGGTGCCTCTAGGACGACGTCCACTTCCATCTGTTGGGTCTTTAGTACCACTTAGGCCTCAATTATGATGATATTGACATAGCACTTATGCACCACCTGTTGGTTTCCTTTAACTTCCCCTACCTGATTGTCTATGGAGAATTTAATTTTCTGGCAAAAGATTGGCACGACCGCTCGGAACTCATTTAAGGCTAGTTAGCCTAAGATCACGATGAAGATCGATCGATGCATCAACCACGATGAAGGTAGATCGGCGCGTCCTCATCAAGGGCTCTTCTCCCAAAGATATAGCTAATTTAATCTATCCGAGCAGCTAAACTTCATTGCTCGTGAATCCGTATAGTGGCATCATCATGGGCTGGAGTTCGCTTTTTTCAATTTATAGTTGTTCGAACTCCTAAAAAATAATATTGACTGAGCTACCTGTGTTAATAAAAGTATGATGTATGTTATAATTTGCTATGATAGCCATAATAATCAAAGCATCATCATGGAGTACTTCGACCCCCTCTAAATCCTTGGGCCTGAAACTAATCTCGGGTCCTTGTGTTTGCTCTTGGTTGCATCCGACTACGTGGATCTCAAATCGACGGGCATGCGACTTTCTCTCCCGGTTGGAATCTCCATCGGTCAGACGTCTTGCTATCATCCAATATCCCCCGAATGGCATTATTGTTGTTTTCCTCTTACTGCATCGGGGGATGCTCCTACTGCACCCAGGCAGGGGCTTGAGCCCGGTTCTCTTGCTGCTGGGGGGTTCCTTGGCAATGCTCAACGACCTAGTATTCTCTTCAAGACAGGTTGTTCGACCGCTAATAATGCTGGCAATTAGGAGACAGTGAACGCCGATGAGACCCTTGGTTAATTACCTAGCACTTTTCTAGATTGTAATGATATCAATCTTCAATGTAGTGTGTCTTTGATTAGTGGTATGTACAAAATTTAGGTGGAGCCCTTGGGGGCTTCTTGATCAGGGAGCAAAAGAACTCACTATCTACTAGCCCTTGAGAAAAGGGGCTCACAAGAATTTCGAGGGTTGCAGTGGGGACATACATGGCCACCTGGTTGAATTTTTTATGTAAGCCATAAGCGTCTCCTTGGGCCCTTGTTTAATCAAAAAGAGGTCAAGGGTGGTCTTATGGTAACAGCAGCTGCAGGCGAAATAGTGAAGGAAAGCCCTGTGGAAATCCTTAAAATAGCAGATGGATTCGGTCGGCAGTCAATTGAACCACCTCTATGCCTAGCTAGAGAATGTGGTGAGGAACACTCGGCACTTTATGTCATCCGTGTATTATGAAGGATGACAACATTTTTATACTTGAGGAGGTGGTCTTCTAGGTCAGTTGTTCCTCCATATTCTCCTGTCGTCAAGGGTTGAAAGTAGCTTGACAGCTTGTCCTCCAATATCTCATGAGAGAACGACATGCTTATTCGCTCAAGAGAACCACTGTCCATTGGGGCTTTCCCTTTGTGTAAATCTCACACAGGAGCATTTCCAGAGGACAATACTTGGGTCCTTTCTTCTCGGCCCATCTCCTCAAAAGAAGTGTGAAATAGTGTCCGGTGATGTGCTATCAAGGATGGTGGCATAGGCAGTAGGTGGATTGGTTGGATGAGTGGTTATACGAAACCATCCGCTGGTGGAGGAGGAACTAGCTGAAACCCAGTTGCACCTTCTACTCGAGTTCCTCTTTCAATGTGTGGACCCATCCTTAACGCGGCCGAGTAGTGCGACATCATACCGATGGTAGCTTCTTGTTGTTATTGCATTAACCTTTGTGCTCGAGTGGCTACCAGCAACTCGAAATCCTCATGAGACAGAGTGATGGTGGTGAATCGTCCAACTTCTTCCATCTCTACATTTCAGATTTAGGTGAAAGTTCCCACAAACGGTGTTAAATTTAATCCTGTCTGAAAGTTACAAAGATGGTGTGCTAGGAAAGGTAGCTCTAATGTTGTCTTGGAGAAGACTTTGCTAGGGAGAAACAACAGTGTCTAGCGCTCCTTTTTGCGCACACTCAAAAGAGTCAATAGAATGTTAGGGAAAAAACTAAGAAAGAGGTCTCTGGCGTAGACCCTCCGACGCTCAAGTTAGTAAATAGCTGAGCAAAAAGTGGAGAACAGTAAAAATGCGAGTGTGTGCTATCAAGTTAGCTTAGAATGTATTGCATACCTCGCCAATGAAGAGAGCCCCCTTTTATATCACCTCTCATAACCTCCACAATAATGAGGCGACATGGAATATTCGATGTCAAGAGATGTCGGATAATGGAAGGTGTACAGTCTGAAATTTGTACAGTTATCCTCCAAGGAATCTTCTGTTATAGGTATATGAACATGCTCATGTAACCTCCGCAATAATGATAGAAATTGTATAGTCACCTTCGTAAGAAGATTCCATTGAATGAATATGCTGTAACTGAATAATATTATCTAACAAATAGTAGTTACTCTCTGACAACTGATTATGATTTTCTGACAATATTATCCCCTAAATATATCTTAGGTCGGACCTTTAGCCGACCGACTATATATTATGCTGGCAGATCGATACGTAAGTAGGGTACTGAGTCCCATAAGACCGTTTGGCCTCTAGGTCGCTCGGCTATATACTATGTCATGATAAGGATCTGATATTGAAGCAACAAGGAACTAAATCCCATAGGCTCACTCGACTGGCTATATGCTAGGATACTTACGTCTGAAGGATGGGGAATTAAATCCTAAGAGATCCGATCAATACTTTAAGTCAATCACCCATATGATAGGAGACTTGCTTTTGAAGGGATAACCTGAGATTTAGAAGTTCGACCGAGTTTATAATGAGAATTACCTTTGAGTTGTATAAACCTAACCGGCATTGTTACAGACCAACTATTTGAAGGAGGGTTGTCTTATATACTCATCCAGCTATAATGTCGGTCAAGTAATGTTCGTATTGGTATTGAACTCCTTAAGTTTGACCGATTTAAAGGCCAACCAACCATGAGTTGAAAGACTTGTACTATGAGAATGGGAAGCTAGTCCTCTAAATCCGGCCTGACTTGTGACCAAACCGGATTTAAGGTAGGTCGGTCATCCCTTAAACTTGATTGACTATTTGCCGATTGGACATATATAATATATGTCTTAACACATGAATGGAGTACTTTGTCCGTTGGGTCCGATCGACTCTTTGATCGATCGCCCTTATACTAACGGCCTTAGTGTTAAAAAAGAAATAATAATCCTATTGAGAGTGACATGTTGGCTGTCACTTTTTGACTTTAACTGTCATCTCACTTTAATCTTGACTTCCATGTAACATCCCGTATCATGTGCTATTTTAAAAAATAAAACTCCAACAAATCAAACCAAAATATCAAGGAAAGTAAAGTAAAAGGAATAGCAATAGCAATTGTGACTCGAAGAAGAGAGGAAGACAAGCAGATCTTCTCCTGATCAGTATCATCCGCATCATTCAACAGTGATGAAGAAGTAAAAGTAACGGATATGGTGAGAAAAATGAATTTAAAACATAACAATTTCATCAAGAGGATAAAGAAAGAAAAAAAATAGTAAAATACTTCAAATGGTCTAAGTAGTGGCAAGAAAAATTTCAAATCCTTATCTTAAGCCATCATGAAAGTTAAACGTAGCAATTCCTAGACAAACAAGCAAGTTCTACAGGTGGCATGGAAATTAAAGTCCGTTATGTTGAACAACGCGAATTTCAGATATAAATTGTCTATAATTTTATTTTGGAGATGCACTTTTGTCGAATTTTAATTATTGGCAACCAAATTGGAGTATAATTGGAGGATGATTCCCAGTAATCGATTATTAGAACAATATTTAACAATTTAGACAACTAAAGTCCCCCAAACGAACTAAAGCTTGTATTAAAAAGACGTGACTAGAATAGTTCTGATCAAGAAGTCATCTGATTTGTTAAACCTTGCTTGAAATGCACAACAGTTAGTGTTATAATTTCATAAATATCGGGCATTATGACATCTCAGGAGGGAACAAAAAAATACAACATTCAACACTACTACACAAGTCGGAGGATAACATATTACTTCAGTCGCTAAACTACTTCAGAAACAAAAAAAAAACAAAAAAAAAAGGTAATGAGACAGTTGCAAGGCAGCATACAGCTTCATCGCCAACCGAGCATATCATACCTGCTAGATATCCAGCTCACTATTGATGTCTATGTCCAACATTTCCGAATCCACCTTTTCGACGTCGACTTCCTCATCATCACCCTCGTACTGGATGAGGAAAATGGGTATCAGAACTAGTACGTTTAAATATATGACTTGAGACTGGATACTTGGATGGATAACTAGTAGGGAAAAACCAAATGGCATAAAAATATGCATGTCCTGTGACATTTCCCTGCCTTTCCCTTCCTATCTTTCCGACAAGGTATATCAAGCCTCCGCATTATGTCAAGAGGCAAGAGGATTAAATTTCATGTCCAAGTAAAATATAAAAAGGAAACCTTTCTGCAGGTCACAGGTCACTGGTATCATTAAATTTTAAGAGAGCTTCCCGTGAAATTTTCAAAAATGAAATTCTGTACTATATAAAGGCCTAAGGCGAAGTTTGTGACAAACTTCATCCATCGATTTAACCAATGAAATAGAATCATCATCAAGCCAAATTTGCCCAATTATTTGAGATTGTGAAAGGAGAGAGTTATGTAAAGCCAACATTACAAATGTCTAAACCTACAAGGATAGATTGCAACGTCACCTGCTTGTATGCATTTTGATCCGTCGGTGGTGGAGGTATGTAAGTAGTCTTGGTTGAATGCTTTGCATCATCACTCTCATTGATTGCAGTAGTTTCTGCAGCTTCAGATTTCTCGTCAAACTCATTGGCTTCTAACAGTTCATCTACAGCATGAGCAGCCATACCAGTCAAAGGCAAGGTATGACGCACCTCGGAACCCTTACCCTGTTAGTTATAGGTGTTGCCTTAGCATACTTAATTGAATAAAAGATAAATTTGCAAGGACATTTAGAAAACTAAAAAAAATATTTTAAAAAAAAAAAATCCCAGAGAACAGAGAAAAAAAAATGGCCTTCAATTTTGTTCACACGTGTACCTCTGAAAATATACATTCAAAATAATTAAGATAATAAGTTTTTACTCCTAGTCATATTGTCAAACTTAACCATTTATGTTAGGAAATTAAAAGACCAAATAAACAGTTTATATGCAAGTAAAAAGGACCCATGAAAAGCTCCATCTGACCTTGTCCAAATATAGAGTGCTAGAAGCATTTCTTCCATGTTTGTGATTGTAATCTTCTACTGATGACTTGTTTCTTTTTTGGATTGCTTTCATCATCTCAATTTTTTTTATGGTAGTTTCTGGCAGGGGTGCAGGTCCTTCAGACCTCTGTAATTTCTCAGATCTGAAAGTCATCTCCCGCTTCCTTGAATTACCTGCAACAAGAAAATGATAACACCATGAGAATAGAAATATGGTGTGTATTGAATGGAGTATAGAACTTTATCTGGAGGTTGCATACTGCAGTCTAGAATAAACACGCAGCACAACATAATTTGTTCTAGACTATAAAATTAAATCTCAATATAGAAACGCTCAAATGAGAGTTAATCAATTAGGAGCAACTACATATTGTAAAAAGTATGGTTCAAAATCGCAATTGTGAACGGATACAGCCTAGGCACAGAATAGTATTAGAAACAGTGCAGCAGCCTCAAGTGACAAATCAAGTTTTTCACCTAATACACCCAACACAAGTTAGTTATTAACTGTGAACAACACAAACCCAGAAGTATGGAATGGAACACTGCAAACAAATTCATTGTGATGATACTGTCAGTGCCAAAATTTAACATTCGATAGGGTGCTGGGGTTGCCCCACACAGCAGCAGGATGTTAATAGAACTTTAGCTTGCTCAAAATTACTTCCATGAAGGTGAGGAAGACAAGATATCTAAATTAACCAAAACAAACAACAAACATAATTTACAATGGGCAGAACAATTTAGGCAGGTCAAAACTTCTTACGCCATAATCTATCATCAAATTACCATTTTCTACTTCTTTGCTAGTTAGCTGGATATTTATGATCTCCTCATGACAAATAAAACATTATTTAAAAGATAATCGTTTGTTGGACTTATTTTACCATTAACATTTGGCTCCCCATCACTAATAATATTAACACTTGGATCATCTTCATAAGCATTAAGTTTTAAGGCATCTGAAAAAAGTTGATCTCCAATCTTTTGCAGACGAGTCTGTGACCTGCAAGTAGATAAAAGTTTCAGCATCACATTCCAATACTTAAGTATGAGGTGTCAGATTCAAAGAATATATAAAGCAAAGCAACCGGGCAAGTGCTAGACCCTCTAATCACTGAAGGGCAGTTGAACGCTAAAAATCTAGGAATACAGTTTGAAGACGTGATATCATATATCCCAATGAAACACATCTTTCAAATGAAAACAGGCAGAAGTGAAGGGAATTTTATTGTTCTAAAAATTATACTTGCCGTTTTAACTCCTCTTGTGCTTTTATGTAACGCCCATGAGCTTTGATGAACCTTTTTATTTTCGAAGAGATCCTGCATCTCATTAAAAAAAGGGGGGGCATAAATAAAGATATATATACTTCAAAATTACAATGAAAATAAAATATGATTAAACACCAGGATTAGGAATATTTACAACCTTTTGCAATCATCTTGTTCTTTATGAAGTTGTGATTCAAGATCCTCTATTCGAGTAGAAAGCTTGTGTGTTTCATTTATTTTCTCATCCAACAAGCCCTGTGGAGGAAGTCAAGAACAAGAATCGATCACCTTCATAAATACATAAATGGTGAGGTAGGAAATTTGCATATGGAAAGAGTAGAGCTAAATTGGATTATTGAAGGATATTATGTGAAACAAACTAGAAAGCTCATAGTAGAAAGACAGTGGGAAAGGCAAATCTTGACATTAAGGGTTCAGATGTGTTCATATTTGTTACCTTGAAGAAACTACTATAATACACACTTCATCTTGGACTCTGATGTTATAGGGAATCCCTTTCTATTGTGGAGGAAGACCACAATGCACATGGTGCTCATTTACCATAATGGAATTTGGTGGACCCACTATCATTATGGACAGCGAAGATGAACCACAACAACACTGTCATATGATACCCACTATTTGAGTGTGATGAGTTGCAAGCTTTGGGTGCCCCTTCTAAAATGAACTATTTGTTTTGAATTATATAAATCAATTGATAGACTATTATATGTGTGTATAGATAGATAGACACACACACACATATATCCAACTATTAGGGTTCTTCTAAGAGTTAATCTAATTTCCTAAAGAACCAAGTCAAGTGCAGAGACAGTATAGTATAAGAGCGTGTCCTTATCTGTATGCGAGCTCACTCAGATGAAACACCAAATTCAAGTGAATGCAAATGGTCACTTTTTATGAGACCCCATGTAAAAAAATTATTAGATGGCAACCATGGGAATTCTATGACGAATGACCTAAGGACTTGAATTAAGGATATGTTCAAATTGTCAAATATACTTATATTGATAGGATAGATTCCCCATAGCAATCCACATCAAAGAATTGAGTTATTCTGTGGAGTAAATAATTTCCTAAAGAGTAAGAAGTAGGTCATCATAGCAAGTCAAGTGTTGGAACAGAGTATTAAGTTATCAGGCATGCAGTCTATCCACATGTGAGATCATTTAGATCAAACTAATGACTCAATTACCCATAAAGCCAATGAAATTGTCTAGTAAACTCATGCTGCCATGCACATAATTTCTAATTAAGTTCAAATACTAAACCCGAAACAAAGGCTAATTGTCATTTTCTCATTAGTCCAATGAATTGTTACATCATTTGTCATCTCCACTAATTGTGGCAAACTAAATCCTCAGGCAATCCTAAAATCAAATATATTTATAATGTGCTAAGTTTCGGCAATTTCTATGAACCAACTAGAAGGAAGGTGTTCAAAAGAGAAATTGCAAATGTTAAGGACCCGATCCTAAATAGCATATAGGATACAAAGTAGAAATACAATATTATATATATGAAATAAATAGAGACTACCAAGGGTATTAGGAGTTGAATAATTTCCCATTAACCTTTACAAATTTCTTGGATCTAAGCAAGCTAAACCAATTCAACAATTTTGATTCACTATGAAATTTAAACCCAAAAAAAATAACTGAACCAATTGTTCTTTAAGATCATATTGATCTTGAATAACCCAAAGTCCCAAACATAACCAACCTAACCTAGGACTAAGGGTGGGACTAAGGGTGGGCATGATTTGGTTTATTGGTTGGTTTAGTAAGCCCAAACCAAATAAAAAGATTTTGATTTGAAAAAATCAAAACAAAAACCATTTTGGTTTAGTTAGAAACTAAACTGAAATTTTCAATTTGGTTCGGTTTGAAAATTTTAATCAAAAAATAATCAAAAATTAGTTCCAAACAATGGTCTTATTGAGATTATTGGTAAAGATTATTATAATTTGAGGTTTTATATTAATCAGAGAACACAAAAAGAAAAATAAAAATAAAATAAAAATCCATAATAATTAACATACTGACTTATCAATATACACACATACATATGAATATATCACACACATTGTATATCCTTACTGGTTTGGTTTGGTTTGGTTTGGTTTGGTTCAGTTTGGTTTGAACAGTTGTTCAAAGTTCAAACCCAAACTAAACTAAAACTGATAATATTACATAGTATCTAAATTGAAACCAAACCAATAAATCAAAAAAATTTATTTGGATTGGTTTATTGGCTTTGAATTATAGATGTCCACTCCTACCTAAGACAGGTCCTTCAATTTGGTTCAAGATAAGGATAGGACCTCGATATGAATCAAAATAATTGGAAGTTCTGACTAAGCAGGAAATATAACAAGGATATCTCTTTGCAAGATAAACATTTTTATATTAATTGCCTTTATTTCTATTTTGATTCATTAATTCTGTTTGAACCAAAATATCGAGGACGATACAGTAGAGGACTGAGCCCAATGACATAGAATGATCCATATAGCTAACTCCATAGTGGGATAAAAGCTTGGTCGTCGTCGTTGTTGATGGTTCATTAATTATGTTTGTCTGCTTCTCAAATGTGCCTTTTGAGACAATTCTGAAATTCATTTAACTAGCATTAAATTACTTTTAATGATGTACTAAATAAAGCATTTTGCCCTAAGATGGAACAGGAATATCAAATTTTTCTTTCTTATAGTTGTTGAAGCTTATATGTCTCCATGCTCATTGGTCTTACATGGATAAATGCAAGTGCATTGGTCCAATATATAAAAGTAAAATTGGTCCATTTCTTAACATCCCAAACTTCCAAATTAAGTGGTTGGTCAATCAATTAAAGCGTAGTATCAGAACAGCAGCTCTGGAATTTAAATTCTACCTATCTCAAATTTAATTTAAAAAAATGGCTCGTTCCTCTGAGTCATCATGGGAGGGAGGATGATCAACACCCATTAGACCCACATGGATAAGTGTGGTGATACAATTTATAAATATAAAATTGATCTCTTTACTTACAATAATTGCAGATGGAAATAATGCTCTAGTTCATCTATTAAGAAACTTGTACATGTCTACAAAGAATAAAAAAAACATCCAACTAAGAAGTTTCAGCTTCACTTAATTCAACAAGAACAAGGGACTCTCATTCAATGTGAAAAATTAGCAAAAACAAAATTATCCATTGAAAAATCCTAAAAAATGGATGATATTTACCTTTCCTAAAAAGTGAAAAATGAATGAGTTTCCTTGTAATGAATTTGAAATGAAGGGAAATGAACTGAATGCTTTATTTATCAAGTTTTGTTCTAATAAATTAATGGCCTTGTTTAATGGACTCAAAGGAGTTTCTTTAGTTATAGAAAGTATGTCTGACAGTAGGTAGTTTTTTGTGTAAAGACTTGTCAAGGTTTCCAGTATTCTAAAGTGTTCTTGAATTCTAACATGTGCTTTTGTTATCTATTGTTGAATTATCCTTCTTGAAGCCATGTTTTCTTATTTCCCATTCTCCTCCCCCTCTTTCCCTTCTCTTCTTTTCACTCTTTCCTCTTTTCTTTCTTGTATCTTCTCTACTCAATTCTGCACCAATCTCAATGAATTTTAATGCATATGAAAAATGAATTACAAAGCACAAACTTGAGCAAAAATGACAACCTTTTAGCAACAATGAAACATTGATGATTAACCATCCTAGTCGCAATTATATATATAGTTTATAAATAAAGAAAAATAGGCATTAGCCACTTTCATTGAAACAGAAGCAATAGTAACACCAGAACTACAACCCAAAAGATTTCAACTATAAAATTCCTAAGAAAAAAAAACGAGCTATACAAATAGGAACAATACAAAGTGAATTCAGCATATATAATCAAGTGGCAGCAGCTACAAAATAAAATATCGCCACAGTGCAATTAATATGGCTGATGATGCACATAGCAAAGAGCTAATAGCAAAGTAACAACCAAAGCGTAAACAGAAAAAAGATATATATCAATCAACTCGTGAGAGGGCTCATATAAAAGAACAAACAACATGGTAAATTCAAAGATAAACCTAAAATTTACCTCAAGTTGGTATTTGTGATCATCGAGCATCTCAATATCCAACTGAAGTTGCTTTAACTGCATGAAGTTCAATGAGGAAAAAAAAAGTAGCAATATCCTAAATGTAAACTTGACAACAAATTAAACCTGCTCTTCAAGATCATCTTTCTCATTATAGGATGGATCCTTGTCACCCTTTTTCCTCTCTTCTGAATCATCAGAAGCTTTAAAGCTTTCAGACAGATCACTTCCTCCATCTGTACGCTGCTTCTTTCTATGCCTTCTGTCACTGTGAATTCGATTGCTACCATCATATAATGAACACTTGACATGATATATAAGTATATTGATCAATGCTAATTAGATCATTAAAAAATAAATCTAAATGGATTTATCAATGTTGCACGAGTAAGAAACATGTGCCTCAGCCGGCAATTGCATGGGACTTGACATAGTTCAAGAATAAATTTGTGCCTCAGATATGATTAGCACTTTCATGAAAAAGAGAAAATCGCCAAATAGCAAAGAGTATTGTTTCTTAAATAAAAGATGAACACAATGGAAGGCAGTCTCTTTTATGGGCCTGAGATACTCTGGTTTCATTCCCACAACCTCAAAACATGTCACTTAAACTTTCATGATGACGCTAATGCAGCACGAAGTGTTTCAGATTAGGGTGCAGTGCAAGGCGACAACAATTTCCATGAGATGTTTTAGATGGGAGAGATCGGCTTCAACATGAAAGATCTGGTGGCAAAGAGAGGCTTTCACACGAGAGAGGCTGAGTGGGACAGAGGGGAATTGAATGCAAGAGGGGAGATCACAGTCCCAACAAGAGAGATTAGGTGGGTGAAAGAGAGGTCACGTGAGAGAAATTTGGTGAGAGAGAGGAATTGCACGCGAAAGGGGAGCCAGCATGGAAGGGAGGTTCAGAGACAGCAAAGATCCAGCGGCCAAATTTGAGAGTGGAGTAGTGTCGTGATCGCACAAGGTAAGAAAAGATAAAGTGGAGTGGCACAAATTTGAGGAATAGCAAAAGAAGAAAAATATATATCCATTCTAAAAATTAACATTTTTCATTGGTTTAATCAACCGAAGTATGAACTTGGTTTAGCTATATAATTTAGTTGTTATAAGTCCAAATCAATCTTGGTTTGAAGCCACATGATCAAAATCTTTGCACCTACCTAATGAAGTCTCCCAAAGCTTAATTAGCCCTCACCAGATCCCAATCCCATAAGTCCATACCTAGTAAGTTGGTTCGGTTCAACTTAATTGATCGTCCAAAATTTAAAATGTATCACAATGAGCAATTAAAGATGATAAAAATTACATATCCAACATCTTTCTCCAACTAAAGAAATTTAGTACACAAATTTAATAACATAAAAGGAATAGCATATATGTATGAGTAAAATTAAGTCATGTTATCATTAATAATTCAATTAAATTAAATAAATACTGAAACCTTAGTGGCACAATATAATATAATCTGGTCATAGACTCAATCTCCAATGCGGTTTGATATTTTAAACTTTGGATATTTATGAGAAACAATACAAAATTAAGATTATTTTTAAATGGATCCATCTTTATTGCATTAATCTAACAAATCGACAATGTTTGTACACAATATATGTCTTTATGACTTGAGTAATAGAATCTATGGAGTATTAAAGTATGAACACCTTGTTATGCTACAAATTAGTTTCCTCATAAAATTATAGGAGACACAAGAATTAAAAGTAAAGTTTGAAAGTTAATAAAAAAGGTTTGGCACTATGTAAATATTTTTAAAGGAGCCTTACCTTCTCCTAATGGGTGACCTTGAAAGACTAGAGCCTACAAGTAGAATCATAAAATCATCAGAGTGACACATAAAACAACCTTATAATTAGCAAACCATGAACAGAAAGCTATCAGGTAGATGTACACGCATGTAGATTAGTAGCACAAAGTGGCAGAATAGGTTTTTCAAGAAGAAACTAGAAATACAAAGAAACTCAAGCTAATGCTAACCCCTGTCATGGGAGATTGGCTTTCGATAGCGAAAAGGATGTTGAACCCTTGCAACTCTGCTAGGAGAGACCCTTCTATGAGGTGAATACCTTCTATCAAGTTTATCTCTTAAGTCTGCACTTCGAAAATCACGTCGACCTGCAAATGAGGCAAGAAAATTTCAAGAAAGCCAAGTGCAATTCCTTTCTGATACCAAGATTGTCCAGGATTGGAGAACCCAAATAATCTTATCAAGCTTACCATCAGTATGAGAAATATGATAAATTCAATAATGACTAATACCGGCTTCTCAACAATTCCAATGGAACACGGAACAAATAAAGTAGATCATTAAGATAATAAATCAATATCCATGCAAGGAACTTAGATCACTGAGAGAATCCTTTCACTATACAATAAATAGTTGATGGAAAACTTGTAATAGACCTCTTCTGGAGCAAAAGAAAACATAAGCAACAGATACTGAGAGATTTTCCACTGATGAACCATTGGCATAAGAAATAAAGCGCCTTCAATCAGGTAATTGTGCTGATCTGGCTAAGAATCTCCCAACATAATCTTGAGGCAAATCCCTTCTATAATTGTTTAGAAAGGTCCGTGAAACAAAGACCCAAAACATGAAACTCAATCCAGAGCATGAAATCAACCGAATGTTTCATATATTACTTGCTGAACCTGTCAATAAAGTAGTTTAGAGCCAGCATATATCAAAGTACACAACAACCCTAGTGTTTATAATCCTTTCCCCTTCATTTGGTCACTATTAACACCAGAACAATCAAAACTACCATCCACCAACTGTGAGGCTAAGAAGACCATGACATGGGCCAATTTCTGGAGATACCAAAAAGCTGTCTGATTGTTGATAATCTCAACCTTTATATTATCAAAAGAGGCCAGACATATGGAAGAAACATTCTCTAATAATTTCACCTGAAAATATTTTGGAAAATAAAAAAACAAGAACAGAGTTTCATCTGCAGACAGTTGTGCCAAGTTTCATTATTTTCCAAGTACTAGTAGTGATCCTACAAATGTGACTTCAATATATATAGAACCAAAGGCAGAAAATTGAAGTAGCAAATAAAGAATAAACTTAAATATCCTGGCCAAGGATTTCTCAAAACAAAAGCCCTGGATATTGTGAAGCAGCATAAACGTGTGACAATTATGATCAGCAGACTTGTACTTGCAGCTGTGCACTTATATTCCCTATGCATATATCGATTAGAATTGCATATGTAAAATGTTTGAGAAAAAAACATTTAACAAATGCAAGAGAATCTAAATTTCCCTAAACTAGAAAAAAGAAAATACCATTGAACAATGCAAAAAGTAGTGTATACAATAGAAGAATAAGTATATTAGTAAAGAAGTGTGGAGAACTACAATTCTCTGTCTCAATAAGTATAATTAAGAGTGAAAAAAAAGTCATAAAGATTAACATTTCTAACCGGTAACTCAAAGGGTTGAGTTTCTAATCCCACTAAATTCATTTGCTAGATTATTTTTATGTTGATAGGCAAATTTAAGTAGGTATCAAAAATATAAACCAAGAACAAATCGGTCAAATGGCATGATAAGTGGAATCTGGCTCCATTCTTAAAACACTAGAATTAACATTCAAACTCTTAGACATTCATTTCTCTCATGGCCAGAAATTATTTCTCTTCAAACTCACATGTCCTATCAAGACAGAATTCAGAACAAAGCAACTAAAAATTCTTTTTAACCAGTATCAAACTCTATAAAATATTTGGATGGTCTCATAAGCACTCAAGAAATCATGAAAAGATTAATCTTCCAAAGAACATAAGAATGCATAATAGCACAACAGATGGTCAACCATTTTGAGAAATTAGTGAAATTCAGTGTTTTGAAACTCCATTATTCCTCAAAGACTGGATACTAAATCATCATTTAAATATTGGAGTAAAGAGCAGAACGCCTAAAAATAAACTCCAAATGGTCAGAGCTGAAGAATCTCCTTTTGAAGTGTGTAAACATGAGAAATGCTTAAAAAAAGTGTAATCGATGATAGAGTTTGTGAAAGGAACCTGCATCCTATCTCATAGGAACGAAAGAAAAAGGTGATATGATGACTTCAAGGCGACCATTCTCCAATACAACAACAACAACAACAACCAAGCCTTTTCCCACTAGGTGGGGTCGGCTGTATGAATCCTTTTACGCCATTGAGCT
>JBBMJZ010413095.1:3479870-3490602 GCA_037833815.1 Zingiber zerumbet
GATTCCGCAGCCTACGATAGCAACTCTCTCTCTCTCTCTCTCTCTCTCTCTCTCTATATATATATATATATATATATATATATTAAAAAGTTGATCCCATAAAGCTAATTTAATATTTAAAAAGTTAATCCATGATATAACAAGCTCCTCAAAAGCTGACCGCATTTAAAATATATTAACCTGATTTAACATTTAAATAAATATATATTAAATTTATTTAATCATAGCTAGGAGTTAATTAATTTTATTAATACAAAGTTCTAAGTTAAAAAAAAAAGGTTTTTGCTTTGTTGACATCACACACGCATTAAAGGTATTGCGCAACGTGTCGAATTGTCGCCGGACTCGGGCAACGCGTCCGGCTAGTGGCAAGGCTCAGGCAACGCTTCCGAGCATGACAAGTTCGGACTCATCATCGAGCCTAGGTGACGCCTTTGGAGACGTCGTGGCGTGTCAATGCCTCGCATATGTTGTGTTAGTCCAGGGGATATTCTAATCCAAAATATGTAAAAGTCTAACCTAAATGACAGGGGCAGGTGACAACAACGGGCGGCGGCAATGGCGGCAACGATAACAATGGGCGGCGGCGGCGGCTGAGACGATTCAAGGTGGAAGGAGGCGGGTGTTTTCAAATCAAATCCAATGATTTTTTAACCCTATAACGCTATTAATTCAGCAATTTAACCCGCCCCTGTAACAAAAGAGGGGCGGAATTGGTTCGCCTCACGCCTAAGCGGCTGCCACATCCGCCTTTTAGAACACTGTGTATAAAAAATAAATTCAACCGCCTAGGCGGCCGAGGCAGTAGGCAGTCACTAATCACCCCGCCACCGCCTACCGCCATTTACAACATTGATTACACAAAGTGCATCTTTTTTAATTTCATATGGAGAAGGATTTCCACTAATTTGCTTGCTATGACAGTCCATATCTTGTCACATACACACACACTTTGGATTAATATGTAATTTAAGTATATAAGTGTGTTTTAACAAAAAATATATTTGTAGTTAGATATTCACCCCTCCTTTAGTCGGTCATTTAAATTCTACAATATTTTGAATTTTAGTTGACATTTATAAGTGTTTGGTTGACACAAGCCCTTAGAGATGACTCCTAGGGCTCCTTTTAAAAGTTCTTTTTATAGAACTTTTGGCATTAAAAACATGCAAGAACAGATTCATAATCATTTTTCATCTTACTCAAGTGCCAAAAGGAACACTAAAAGGCTTTGAAAGCAAAGGAAGGTTTCATCTTTAGACTAGAAGCTCTTTCGAGTAACCTCTTCACACCTACAGTGATGGCTTGCAATCTACTAAGGATAATTTCCAGCCATGCAAAAGCAGGCACTTCCTTCATTTGAAGAGGAAACTTTTGAATAATAGAAATTGGGCATTTAAACTCTAGGTGGTCCCTACAAGTTATCTATTGACTGACACAAATTGCCATGAATAACCAATAGAAATTATGACTAGTAATTACTATGGATAAATTAGGTGCGATTTCCATTGTCATAGTTTAAAAAATGCATTTCACAGAAGATCTACAAAGCACCAATTTATAAACATCAGTATGTGCAAAAAGTTAAATACTTCATGATTCCATTAAAAACAAAATGCTTGTGTGCTTCAAATTTTTAACAATATTGCAGGAGTCTGAAGAAAAAAATAGCTCCTTCAGATAAAGAGGAATCAGGATGACAATTAAATGAATATGATTATCAGTATCCACATATATGCTAATGCAAAGTGTGAATTGCAATGAAAATGCAGATTAAATCATTTGGCAAATCTCAGAATCACCTATCACTGTTGTCTGTTTGCACACTTCCAAGACGTTTAATAACTTCCATCCCCCTGCAAACTCTTCCGAAAATTGTATGTTTTCCTATGGAAGCACAAACCATAAAAATAATAAAAATTCAAAACATAAAAGAAATAATCCAAAATAGTAAAGCAAACATAATAACAAACTAATAAATAAATAAATAAATAATCATATTAACAAACTTATCAGAGATTCACATTCAATAAAATTGTTCTAAAAGGCAGAGTGGTTTCAACAAGGGACACTTTCGCCTAGTGGCTAAGTAGCCGCTTTATTAGGTGACCCTTTTATAAAGTGGCTTAGGCCAAGGAACGTTTCTCATAGTAGTTAGGTGGTCCCCTGTTTGGTGACCCTTTTATAAAGCGGCTTAGGCCAAGGACCATTTCTCATAGTAGTTAGGTGATCCCCTGTTAGGTGAGCCTTTTATAAAGTGGCCTAGATGACACAAGCAATTTACTTAAAGGATTTTTTTTATAAGTTGTTTGTCCATTTGATATTAGAAAGTAACCTTAATTTATCCCATCAACCCATCCAAAACCCCTTGAGTCGAGCTTCCAAACCCATGTGACTTTAAGGTTCTGCCTCCCATTTTTCACCCACCATCAACAACTTGCAACTATTTTAGTCATCTTTTCCTTCTTTTCCTAGGTCCTAGGTGTGTTTTTCCTCTTCTCTTATCTCTTTTTCTTTTTCATTCATTGTATAATAATGCATTCAAATTCCTTTTTTTTTTTGCAAATTTGGATTATGACTATGAATAATATGTTTTATTGTGATTTTTGTTTCCTTGATTGCAATATGAAATGGTTTGTTATCATTATGCAAACATATTTATTAATTATGACTTCTTTATGGCAGTCTTATTTTTTCAATGTCAAGTGCTAGACTGCCACTTACCATTTAGGCAACGAGCCAACTACATACTCCCTGAGAAATCCTTTTAAAAGCTTTATCTTTAAGATGGAAATTTGTGATTGGTCGAGAAACAAATTGTGAACACTGATTATAGATATCAGTGTATGTGCGAAAAAGCAAATAATCCACAAAACTATCGTTGCTACCATGAGGCAAGTAATCCATTGCCTAGTTTACACTTCTATTACATATGAGAATAGAGGGAAAGGGTAGCTATTGTCATGTAGCCTAGTTTGGGATTGCATCTGGGGATAAAAGTAGTCAGTTGCTTGCTATTGTGCTGGCCACTTAGCTGTTCCACCAACTGGAGAGATCATGAAATCATGCCAACATGAGGATCTTGTGGCAGCAATTTATTTAGTCAATGTCTTTGACATTTGGAACCCTTTTCTCCCACTTACATATAGTGGTTTTGAGCTTGTTAGCCAGAGAACTCCCCTGTCTGTTTGTTTAGAAGATAATGAAGCTAAGAAGGGGCGAAAGTTAATTTAACAATTGAAGTATTCTTCCACTAAATCCATATATAAAATAAAAAGGGCAACTCGGTGCACGAAGCTTCCGCTGATATGGGATCTTAGGGAAGGATTGGACCATATTGAGTCCATTGCATGCAACCTTACCTTTCTTTGCAAAAGGTTGTTTCCGCAACTTGAACCCATGACCACAAGGTCACACGGAAGCAACTTTACCATTACGCCAAGGCTCCCGTTCTAAAACAATTGCATGTAGATCCTATAAGACTGTAACTGCTATTTGATATTATCCTTAGTTCTCAACTACTTGTGCGTACCAACAAGTTGTGGTTGTGTCAACTATGTGGGATTGGCTATATGAATTTTTTCCCTCCCGCCATTGAACTTTGCATGTATATCATCTCAACATATTTTCTCTTATTTTATCATCTATTGGATCTATTGCTCTAAAATTAGTATTCTTATTTTCAACTTTCTAGTAACTCTGCATACCCAAACTTAGCATTTTCATTTATGCTATATTTACTTTTTGTATAGCTTTCTAACTGCCAACACTGTGATCCATAAAGTACAGAAAGCATCTAAGAGTCCCATAAAGTTTACTTTTGAGCCTACGAGGGACATCATGATCTCGCAAGACATTATGATCAACTTAATACATTTACAACTAAGCATTGTTAATTATCAAAATTTTATTCAATTAGTTGACCAAATTATACCTTGATCTAATAAATTCCTATTATTTCAATATGAATATCACCAAGACCTACATTTTGCCTTCATTTTCATTAAAAGTTATTTATCTCACTTGACCTAATATTAAAACAACACTAGTTTCATATGGTAGTTAATGTAGAATTCCAGCATGTATGGACTAAAGAGTGCTCGTGAATGTAGGCTTATTTTATGTAGACAATTTTTTGCTATGCTAACTTTCATCACACTAGATGCGCAAAAAAAATTTACCAAGATATGTTGAGGTTCTTGGCTCTTCATTCTTTTCTAACTTATATTTACTTGGATATAAGTGCCCAACCCAAACATGGATATGAGTATGACATGCTCATTCTTGACACATGCGATCAACAAGGGTGTTTGGTGTTGTATTGGAATATTTGTCTTTGATACATGTATGAAGGGGAAGAATGAAGAGACCAAGTATCAAAGGTTTGAATCACAAGGCAAAATCCATGAAGTTGATAGAAATTTCACAAGGACCAAAAATACATAGCAACGAGTCATAGCTGGCACAATCAAACATCTCTACTAACAACATTTGAAAATAATTTTTTAGGATTCAAATACACTGGAAGGGCTGAGAAAATGTTGAACTCAAAAAGGAACATCCTTTTAGGGAAGCCAATTTTTTAGAGGCAATCAAATTGATATCTTTCTTCAGAAATAATCAACCAAAATATTGATTAACAAGGTCAACACTATAAATTTCAGGATTAGGGTTCAAGTGGCATTTGTTGATGATTATGTTAAATCCCTAAAACTCTTTAAAAATGTCTCCAGTTATAACTATTTTTTAAAAAAATATGACTAGCATATCTTCTAAGACATAAGATGAGATAGTTTAATAAATTTTCCCAGGATTTCTTGTAGCAATCATATCCTAGATGACATCAAATACAAGGCAAGGATGGATCAAAGTTTGCTTTTGATAACCTCCTAGCTATTTGAATTGAAGGTCTAAGAAAAAGAAGTCTTAAATGCAATGATGTTGGATCTGGAAAAAGAACACTAATAACAACATTGACATTTATCTTCATTTCGAAATCGATATTAATATTACTATTTCTAGTACTAATAGTTATTGTGAAAGTCACATTCATGATTCATTTGTAGTGAAAATATGAATAGTAGTAAGGATGGTCAATCTTATACAAAAACTAGTCAAAATATTGATGATTTGGATATTCAAGTAGAAATCAATCATACTGATAGAAATGATGATGATGAAGAAATTGCTTGCTGATCATTAGGTTTCTACATAAGAGTTTTATAGTAAAGAAATAATCTGTGTGGTGATGTAGAATCAGAACACTAGTTTAAGTCAGTGAGGTATCATACTAATTGTAACATGTAACAATTATATGGTTGTTAGAATATATAGGTTGAGTTCCTCAATGGATATTATATCATTATGTGCTATGTTAGACAATTTTATCTATTTCTAGTAAGCATGTGAAGGTCATTCAACTGCTACAAAATATATGACTTGACATTTATTTAGCATTCATAAAAAAAGTAAGTTATAACAAAAGAGGAAGTTATTTTGAAAAATAGTACTTTTACTCTGTTTCTTGGGGTACAACTATTAAAATGTGAAAGTGTCAATAAATTATAATATTGTAATTATAGGATATACCAAGGGCCAATTCAAGTTCTAATCGTTTGCATTATTCTAGATGAACTTACCATCCAGCCACATTCAAGATAAAACCTACTTAACACTGCAGAATTGGTCAATTCTTTTCACAAGCCTTGTACTGGCTAAGAAATACATAAAATGGGTAGGCCAAATGACTTTTGGCCTAGTCTTTTCTAGAAAAAAATAATTGGAAATTCAGGTGGGAGCATAATAGGAGATTTAAGACAACTCTGCTTACCACAATTAAAAATGACTTAAAATAAGTTAGTATTAGTAGTGATAGAGTCTTCTATAGAGTTTAATGGCAAAATAAGATATGTATAGTCAATCTCAGAAGTTGGTACTCACTGTTTGTTTCACGTACTTAAAGAATTGAACAAATAAGTACTAAGCCTACACATCATTCAAGTAGCATAACATAATACTGAGAAACTATCAGATGTTAGTTTTCCTCTTTGAAAAAAAAAATACAAAAGGAAATCATTACCATCCAATGACTGACATGGTGCCAATGTTATAAAAAATTGGCTACCATTTGTGTTAGGACCAGCATTTGCCATTGATAGTATGCCCGCTCCAGTATGCTTCAACTCAGGTTTTATCTCATCGTCAAACTTAGGACTGGTAAGAACAAAAGGAAAATACTATCAGTTGAGGACTAAGGCAATTGACTACAATAGCAATGAAAAGGTATTAGAGACGAAAGGCAACTAAAATCCCAATACAATCAAAACGCATCACATAGGAGGTGCAGCAATGGACGTCAGATCTCTGCCCAAATCTAAAAGTATTGCTAATTTGCAAAGTCAGGCACCGAGTATGCTCAAAATAATTAAATTTCTATCAGATTTTTCCTGGAAACAAATAAAACAGACTCCTTAAATTCCCACTATGTTCACTGCAAAGCGGGACGGTGACTAACCCGTAAATGGATTCACCGCCCCTTCCGGTTCCTGTCGGATCACCGCCTTGAACGATAAAATCCTAAGAACGTGCACCAAATAATCAGCAAAAAAAACAACAAAGAGAAGAAAAAGTGAGGTTAGGTCATCAAACTACGAAGGATGAGAAAGCACCTTGATAATCCGATGGAACTTGACGTTGTCGTAATAACCTCTCCTAGAGAGCTCAACAAAGTTCCTGCAAGTCTTCGGAGCGTGCTTGTAATACATCTAAGATCCAACAGAGAAGCGATGTCGGAGAGAAGTCCTAGGGCATAGACGGAACGGAAAGGAAGAAGACAGGTAGCGGGAAGAGGAGGAGAGTACCTCGACTGTGAAAGGTCCCATGGAGGTATCCAAAGTCACCTCCGGTGGGCCGCCGTCGGCGCTTCCCGACATGGTGTAGCTTTAGCGCAGATAGTTTTACTGGCTCGACGCCGTTTGATTCCTGAAAATGAATTGAATCCAATGGCTACTAAATTACCACTTTGCCATAACATTGACTAATGTAATTTTTATGCAAAATTAATATATCGAATTTATTATTTTTCGTATGTAAAATTTTGATTTGATATACCTCACTTGATAATGTTTAAATTTTAAATAGCAATCCGTTCCATTACATAGCGGTTAGATTTTTTAAACGGTTAATTAAATATTTAAGAAATAAATTTTAATTACCGCATTTATAAAAAAATTTCTCTAGCAGGATGATAGCACTTTTCGATTTATCATGGAAAATTTTCCTAAGATTAGGTCAATCACTTTCAGAATTAGTTGGTTTAAAAAGTTAGATACCTGAATTATCAAAAATAAATAAATAAAATAAAAAAGCCCCAGGATCATGGTGCAATGATCGAATGCCTTTTTAGTTTCTCAAGCATCTAAGATTGAGTTCCAACCTCAAATAAATTAACAGATGAATTTTCCTTGTCGAGCGGTTAACATAAAAATGCTAACTAAAAAAAATAAAAAATTTCAACCCCTAGGGCAATAATATAGCGATAGGGCGTCTTCTCAGTTTTCTCAACATTTAAAAATTGAATCACAACTTAGGCAAATTAATGGATAAATTTTTCTTAATGGTCGTTTGACCTAAGTATACTAGGCTGATGGACTGCTCAAGAAATTTTTATAGGATTGGATCCGTCACTGCCAGAATTAGTTGTCTACTAGTGCCAACTAAAAATAAAATAAATCATATTATTTTTGATTTAATATTACTTTTCTCCCCATGGGTGCCTAGACTACAGTGCAACGATAACGATGCTCCAGTATCATGGTTCGAATCTAAATTGCGACGTATTACATAATGATTTCTACTATAAACGTTAGCTATTAAACGACAAGATGAGAGCATTCACATTAGAATCCTCATCCAAAATCTAAAATTCAAGGTAAAAGAATTACTTTATTAAATTTAGATATCCATTTTTCATTACATAATACATCAGCTTCCCTATAATTTGTCATATATTTATTTTTTTATTATTTTTTCTCTTTCCTCCCTATTCTTTAGATGTGGAACCACCACATCACCCCCCTAGAGCCGGTCCCACGGATATGGAGGGAGGTAAATGCAGGTACACAGGTGGAAAGTACATGGCGGAAACGTTAACCCCAGGTAGTGACACCCCGAGGATCGATCCCTGGACCTTTCAGCTACAGAATCATGCACTCCCCATCTGTGCTACGCCCTGGGGACCTCTTCCAGAGTTCACAAGAATGGTAGTGGCGTTATCGCAGATTCTAGATTCCCATTCTAATATTATTTCACGAATGCATTTAGTAATAAAAAATAAAATACATCAAGTCAAAAAAAAAAAAATTAATACATCATTACATAATTTCATACAATAATAACATAATAAAAAAAAATATAATGAAAATTAAACTTTCTCCTTAACCAAATCTTCCCTATATTCTCTTTAAATATCATGTTGATTAAATTGATCTCTTGGAATTTATTTGATTGAGTTGATAGGAGATGTTCAGAATTAAGTAATTGACATTGTAATAATGTTTCGTCATAACTATGACTATTATAATATTCAAAACAAACTTAAAGTTATTCTAAACAAATAAATAATTATATATAATTTAGACACATAAACTTTTAAAAAATCATATAATAAATTATTATTTATTGATAATTAAATCTGTAAGCTTCTATATAGAGTACTGATAATTCAAAAATCATGATAATGACATATGGAAGACCCCTTTGCACTGTTCATAGAAAGCACCTTCAATATCATGGAAAGTACCTTTGGTAGGATAAAATTCAGACTTCGTTGTAGATAAGGAACGAGTTGTTCGAGATAGATTTTTACACGCTGGAGGTTGTTGGATGCTAATTTGGATTCCGTCCTGTATCCCCTGTATAAAAATTTGTACAAACATAGAACTTTTCCTAGCAACCAATGTGTTCTTTAGAAGTTAAACTTGGATTGCAAACGAAACTTAACATTATTAATCCAAGTTCAGCCTATGTTACAGAAGTTGATTAAATATTTATTCAAGAATTGGCTTCCAGGTTAAACATGGCGAGACACTCGACCTTCTTGGGTATAGGATCATCCACCACTTTCTAGGCAAAGTCTTTCAAAGAAATTGAATATTTAAACTCCTTACAGTAACCTTAGGTTAACCACAGAGAACAATCGAAGCACAAGATCGAAACACAAAGTCGAAACAAAATCGATAGCCTCTTGTGTTGGTATTTCAGGATCCATACAAAGAAAACTAATTAATACGAAGCGGAAACAATTAATTAGTTATATCTTCCTTGTATGCTAAAGACCTCTTAATCTTTTGTTATATTCCTCTCATTCTCTTGGACATCGTGTGTGCGACGATCTACCAAGATGAAATCCACCCGAACCACTCCTTCTTTGCCTACAAGCTTCGGCCACCAAGAGATGCTAAAATATGAAATTTTCTTTCTCTTCTTCTTCCTCTCTAAGCAACCGACCACCAAGTGCTCCTTCTTTTCTTTCAAGTTTTGGCCACCAAGAAGAGATGGGTGCTGACCTTAGAAAGAAGAAAAGGAGAGAAGAAACAAGGTGTCGCCGGCCTAAGGAAGAGGAAAGGGAGAAAGGGAAGGGCCGACCACACAAGGAGAAGAAAAGAGAGAGAGCTTAGGTTATTCATAATGAGGCATCCTCTCCCTCTCTTTTATAATCCTTGGTGAATGTAAAAAAGGAAAGTTTAAAAATAAAACTTCCTTTTAATTCCAATGGCCAACCATAACAAGGGCATCAAAGAAGGAAATTTTAATGACAATTAAAATCTCTCTCTTTTAAATTTCCTATTGTGATGGCTACAAAAGGAAAGTTTTAAAAAATTAATCTCTCTTAGATGACTACAAAAAAGGAAAGATTAAAATTAAAACTTCTCTTTTAAATCATGGTTATAAAAAAGGAAAATTTTATCAAAAATTAAAATTTTTCTTTTAAACATTATAGATAACTACAAAAAAGGAAAGATTTTAACAAAATTAAAATATCTCTTTTAATCCTTTCTAGATAGCTATAAAAAGAAAGATTTTAAAACTTAAAACTCTCTTTTAAAACCATGTGGATGGCTATACAAAGAAATATTTTAACACAATTTTATTTTAAATAAAACCTTTCCTTTTCTCTTCTAGTGGTCGACCCCATGCTTGGTCTCCAAGCATGGCTTTGGCCGGCCCACAACTTGGGCACCAAGAAGGCTTGACCGGCCCCTTGCTTGGGCACCAAGCAAGGATGTGGCCAGCCCCTAGCTTAGGTAAGAAGCTGAGCTTTGGGTGGATAAAAAAAACTTATATACAGAGGCTACAACAGGGACCAAGAGGAGGAATTGGTTTTGGTCTCCCGATGGACTTGAGCTTCCTGTGTTCGCCCCGAACACCCAACTCAAGTTCATCAATAATAACTCATACCACTAAAGAATTATTATTGAACTACCACACCAATCTCATATTACATTATGGGCTCCTTCTTATCATTAGTGCATTAATCTCTCTGTGTTTAAGATATCGAATGTCCATTAATTAAATGAGTTACTGAAAATTCACTTAATTAATATCTAGCTCCACGAGTAGTACCACTCAACTTCATTGTCATGTCGGACTAAGTTCACCTGCAGGGTTTACATGACAATCCTTATGAGCTCCTCAAGGGGACATCATCAACCTAGATAACTAGGACACAGTT
>JBBMJZ010413095.1:3581077-3595101 GCA_037833815.1 Zingiber zerumbet
AGATATTACTTTATATTAATAATAATTATATAAATTAACTATTTATTCATTTAATTAATTATTAATTAAATAATATAGATTTTAAATAGTAAAAAAATGAAGTAAAAAAAAAAAAGTATCAGAATAAAAATTTAATTTATTAGATTTTTTAAAAAAAATTTAGAATTTTTAAAGAATTTTTTAAATTTATTAAATGAAATTTAAAATAATACAAAAAAATTAAAAAATATATTAGAATATAAATCGGAATTATTATATATTTTTAAAAAATTTAAATAAAATTTAAAACATTAAAAAACAAATTTCAGAATAGTAATTAATAAAATTTATTTTAATTTTAAATATATTTTTATATATTTCATTAGGATAATTTAATTAGGATTTATAAAAGTCTATTTGAATATCACACATACTTCCGAACGATTCTGGCGCTTCGGGAAGCGTCCCGTGACGCCTTCGGCCTCGCAGGAGGCGTCCCGTGACGCCTTCGGCGTCGAAGGCGTCGTGGGACGCTTCCAATGCCTCTGGAAGCGTTGGAGACGCTTCCGGTGCCGCTGGAGGCGTCCACGACTCCTCCAGTGCCGCCTATGATGCATCCGAGACGGGGAAGCCTCTGGTGTCAATTTCGCTCGGCGGAACGGTAAAAACCATATGTGTCGGGTGGCATGGAACAACATTTCATTCTATGGTGTTCAGTTATATAAATAATTAATAGATTATACAATGATTGTTATAAGTTTATAAAAAAGTTAATCTATGATAGACTACTAGTTCTTTGATCTATTATAAGTTTATAACATAATTTATCTTTTTACCCTGTCCTTGACGTGGACACCCATTTGTGACTCAAGATGATGGACTCACAATGCTCCTATATTAGCATTTAGATCGGCGGTGATGGCATCTAGATCAGCAACAAATTATAGCTAAAGTGAAGGGCACCTTACCTAAGTCCTTTAAGCCCCCACCTAGCCAATTCCATTGTGAGGCATCATTACCTAAGTCCTTTATGCTAGGTTTACTCGGGAGAGTGGAAATCAAAACTAAGGAAAAATTTCCTGTGAAAAAATTTTCGTCATTTGCTTCAATAAAATTTTAAGAGGGAAGAGAAGCACAATCCATCAATGGATGATTTTAGAGCCAAAATTGATCACCTCGAAATCGGACGGAAAACAACGGATGGAATAAAATGACATAGGTACCCTTTTTAACTCACAAAATTACACCATATACCCAAAAAATGATGCATGTTCTATTTTTCTGTTATAAAAATTACATCATATGTATTCACCTTCCTCAATCAAGGTAAACAAGCACGCAGAGGAAGAGATTTTTTTCCTTTTCCATTCTCTTCTCATGCCCCTAAGTTTATTTCATCCATCCACTGTCCACTCCTTCAGATAAACAAAGTATTAAGCCCCACCTAGCCAATTCCATTGTGAGTTGATGAGATGAAACCTTCTTTGCTTCCTCCACTTACTTCAAATTCCTTAATCTCCACTGTATGCTTTTCTTCTCACCCTTGATGATAGAATGGAACAATTGTTTTCAATCATAGTGGTCAACAACCTATCATGTGAAAGTGTAATTATTCATAGCATAATGCAAAATTTAATTTGCACCTACAACTATATATTTTCTACAAGTTTCTGGCTTTTTTTTGAAATGTCAAGAAACTACTCAAGTTTCCTTAGTTGGTTACGATCCCATCTTTTAGATGCCAACCTTGATTGAGGTCAATAAGTTGGTAGAAGGACAATTAAATAGATACTCACTACCAATTGTATTCCTAGGCTCGTTCAATCAATAACTTTTGTTGGACACATCTAATGTGAATCATAATCTTTGTTGTTTAGATTTTATGAACCTTAACTGAGGCTAAAGAGTTGATATATCTAATCAAGGCAAACTGGCATCATTGGTCATTTTTAACCTATGACACGAAAATATTCATATTAGACTAATGCTAATAAATCACATAAACAAGACACCATGCCAGACGCCCATTTGTACTCATGTCTATTAAAGTTAATCAAATTTGATATTTGCACGAGAGATTTCTTTTGTAAAATTATCTTATCAAATCTCACATGTAACTCATATGTGAAGAAGCATAAATCTTTTATGCATCATCTGTAAGCGACTGGTTGAGTTTGACAAAATGCTTTTGTATAAACTCTTTCATATCAAAAGAAATGTGATTCCATATATCAACTCTTGAATGATTGAATTGGTTTTCTGAATCATCCCCACTTTACATCTGGATTTGATTGGTCAAACCCCAATTAGCCCTGTGGTCTTGCACCAATATGACCCAATGAGCCCAGCCCAATAGTTTGGTTTACTTGGCTATAAACTGTAGTGGATCTCTAACCTTCAGCCTAGTCTAATGAGCCAACTACCTCTGTCCATTGAACCCTTATGTCTTGGACCAACATGACCCAATGACCTCATCCCAATAGTTTGGTTAGTTTAGCTGATCATAAACTGCAGTGACTCTCTAATCTTGATAAGTCGGCCTAGTCTAATGAGCCAGCTGACTCGATCCATTGGTGAGAAAATCTAATGACTAACTCAGGCTTGTTCACTAACATGTGTTGCACGTGTCTTGTATGGTGTGCGTGGCACATGTGGCTCCAACAGTATGCACCGGTAGCGGATGCTGCCATTGTTGACATTAGTGATCCCACAATTCAATATAGTGTTGGTCCCTTTGCATGGCACCTAGAGCAATGAGTATTTATAACCAACGCAGTGTGTGCAACCTTGCGTAGGACGCAGGACTAATATTGACAACATAAGGCATTGTGACGCATGCAGTCCCATAAGTAATTGTGACCTTATTGGTAGTTAGGCACAATTCACATAGTTTCCATGAGGGATCACTATCCTTGTTGACAATCAAGCACAATGCATGCTGTCTTGCAAGGGATTGTGGCCTCTTTTGGCAGCCAGCTGCAGTGCACTCATTTTGGACAACAATAACGACTAGATGTCATGCAGTTATGCTAGGATTGGTTAGATTTTCCACAAAATAGTCTTCATTCTCCAATCTTGGATGGATTATGGTGGCTATCAGGCTGTGCCTCTGTACGTCCAACATAATTAAAAGAAACATAAGGTGGGCTGAGCCAATCCAGGCTTGCCGCCACACCTTTATTCTATTATGACTTGTTAATCCTTATGTTATTCATGCAATGTGTGTGTTATGACTTGTTACAATAATAAGACAACATCTCACTTTACAAAAGCAAGGTATAAATAATAATCATAGGTTCAACAAGCACATTTTATATTAGCACAAAGGATTAATAGGACTAACTCACACTTAATTTATATAGTTATTTTTCATCCAATGTTCCAGTTTTGACTGTTATAATTACAAGACAGCTTCTCATTTTAAAAAAGAAAAAAATAATTAAAAATTATGTACATTCAATAAGCAGATGGAATATTAGCACAAAGGATTTGCAGTTAACCTTAATTCATTAGAACAACTGAGGACGTTTAGAGTGTACATAGTCTAGATCAATTTTGTAAGAGAATAGACACACTATGTTTTCTTCTATATTTTGACCTCTTTTCTCAATTTCGTTTGCTTGACCGTAATATCATACCAATCATATACGATAAGCCTAAGTGAAGGGTTCTGGGTTATTTGACCTCCATGATTGCATCTACAAGTAATATTTAGTTCTGTTAAGTTTAATCTTTTTCCTTTTTTTTTAAAGTCTATTAGTTAAATTTACACGCATTCCAATTTACGAACATCATAACGTTTTAAACTTGGGAAAGCAATGAAATTAGAATGTGACAGTGGCAAAACCATGGATTATATAGCCAATGCAAAGGAAAAGTCTCATGAAATTTGTCCTTAAATAAACTTAAACTAGAAAAAATCTATGAGCATTTATTCACTCCATAAGTATATCCTCCTCTCCAACAAGCTTTTATGATCATGCATAAGCCCCTAGGGCATAGCGCCGATGGTGGACACATGACATCTCTGGCATAATGGGCAGGGGTCGATTCTCACAAACTGACAACCTGGGTTTGCCCCACCATGCGCCTAATGTTTGTGTACCTGCATTTACCTCTCTCCATATCCATGGGGCCGGCACTAGGAGAGCCGTTAAAGTAACAAATTTATTTATTTTTTTATGATCATGCATAAGAAGTAGCATGCCTTTTACAAACAGCACAAAGCCTTAAGAAATCTTTACTGTGTGGCAAAAAGATGATAACTATACCATATAAATAAGATTGAAAATGTAAATTTGATTTCTATCTTAAATGCAATTTCATTAGTAGTCATAACAATTTCCTCCTCCAGGTACTTGTCAACATGGTTCATCATGGATTTGGCATCAACGATTCCTTTCGCGGGCTTGGGCTACCTAATAACAGGCAGAGTCAAAGCAGGAATCTCTTACAGTCTATTGGGAATGTTTAGGCTTTGGCGACTTAGGAAGGTGAAGCAATTTTTCACAAGGTGATAACAATTGAGAAGTGTATCCAATCAATCATGTGGATATCAATAAAGTTCATTAATTTTGTTGATGGGGCCACTGCAGACTTGAAAAAGACATCAGGTTCAGCTATTTCTGGATAAGATGTGCTAGACTCCTATTTGTAAGTAAATCTTCCTCATTTCTTCTGTGGGATTATCAATAACGCATCATGAAGAAACAAAATCCATTGAAGCTGGAATTCCTATACCTGGAAACTTGATGCACTAATAGAAGTCAGCAAACAACACCTACAAATGAAAAAAAAATAGGTTTCTGTATAAATTAATTGCATATTAAATCTGATGTTTAGTAATGAATGTAAAATCCTATTATTTTACACTACATTTGGTTCACGTGATGAAAAATTAATAATTTTAAAATAGTTAGTCATAGAAAATTCGATAAGAGTAGGAATAAATATTCTTTAGTTTGGTTTATGGATTAACATTTCAATATATCAACATATCGGAATAAGTATTTCTGGTTTGACTCAATGACTAAATTTTGTCTCAACAATCAAAATTCATCATGAATAGTTTTTCTATTCCTGCAAACCAAATAGGCAGTTGATGCAAGCTGCATCAAAGTAATGAAGGTTGAAGTTGGTTAAACTAAACATTGGAAATGATATTATAGATAATCAGATTTTTTTTTATCCAAGTTGTACTTCAAAAATTGAAGGTGACTAACATTGTTGATGCAGGTTACCTTTTTCCTAGTACACTGTGCTGGATGCCTCTATTATTTGCTTGCTGATCGTTACCCACATCAAGGGAAGACATGGATTGGTTCAGTGATGCCAAACTTCAGGGAAGATGACCTGGGGATGCGATACATTGCTTCCATTTACTGGTCCATATCAACAATGACGACAGTTGGATATGGTGATCTCCATGCAGTTAATACAAGAGAAATGATCTTTAATATATTCTATATGCTTTGTAATCTTGGCCTCACGGCCTACTTGATTGGAAATATGACCAACTTGGTTGTTGAAGGAACTCGGCGCACAATGGAATTTGTAAGAATACTTGAATTTCCACAATTTTTATATTTTTATAGTTGCATAAAATTTTCACATTAAATTTTCTTATTGTCAACCATCAAGAATCACTACTTTAGTGAGATTATGTTGTTTGTTATCCTGCCAATAATTGGTTTACAACTATCTCAAGAACTGATTGGAGTTGTTTTTACAGAGAAACAGCATTCAGGTTGCATCTAACTTTGTATGCAGAAACCACTTACCACCGCGTCTAAGAGAGCAGATATTGGCTTACATGTGCCTTAGATTCAAAGCAGAGACCTTAAACCAACAACATCTGATGGACCAGTTACCGAAATCAATATGCAAAAATATTTGCCAGCACCTCTTCCTGCCAACTGTTAAGGAAGTGTATCTCTTTAAAGGTGTCTCAAGGGAAACACTGCTATTTCTGGTGATTTTACCAATGCTTGTTCTAAGCTCAGTTGAGGCTTTGTCTTAACACTCTGGAGTATTTGTCTCATGATTTGTTCGAACTTTCTTGTTTAGGTAACTAACATGAAAGCCGAGTATCTTCCACCTAGAGAGGATGTCATCATGCAGAATGAGGCGCCAGAAGACGTATATATTATTGTATCAGGTGAAGTTGAAATTGTTTATTCAGATAATGAGACAGACCAAGTTGTAGGAAGGCTCAGGACAGGTGATATTTTTGGAGAAATTAGTGCTCTCAGTAATAGGCCTCAAAGCTTTACATTCCGCACTAGAACATTATCTCAACTACTGAGGTTAAAGCAAAACACCTTACAAGAAGTCCTACAAACTAAACAAGCTGATGGCATTGTTATAATGAAGAATTTTCTTAAGGTAATGTGTTTTATTCCTGATAAACTGAGTAAGATACATATTACACAACTAGCAATTTCAAGGAAATTAACCAGATATTTCATAATGTTAAAGCATCAAATAGAGTTGGAGGACACGAGTGATCTTGTGGGGGACACTGGAGAAAAAGATGGAGCTAATATACCATGCAGTCTCCTAACAGTGGCAGCTACTGGAAATAGTTCTTTGCTTAATAAACTCATGATAGCTGGAATGAACCCTGATGTCCGCGACTCTAGAGGAAGAACGCCATTGGTAACATTTTAATTTTTATGGAATCATATCTAATTTTGAGATGGATTTCTTATTTACTGGTTTTCTGTTTCATACGAAGGGAGTTATTTCTCATAACAATCACAAAAAACCCAAACAAAAAAAAAAGCAGCACATTAGAGAGTGATTATAATGAGAATTTTCTAGAAGCATAGGAATAAACAATGTTTTGTTCATCTAAAACACACTTCATTAACAAGAAACGAATGGTTGCTCTGTAGATGAATAGAATGCGATCTATGTTCAATTAGTGTGAAAAGTACAAAATAAATAAGATTGATTTTTTTTAAAAAAAAAAACTTGATAAGTTAAACAATCAAGCTTAAGCTTGAACATGCACAAGTTAGTTTGGATCATTAACATTTGAGTAAAACTCATGAATAATTCATCGATAAACAACTGTCCAAGGTTCATTTATAATTTTGTTTCTATACATTTTATTTTAATTTATAAAGAATATAGTACATGTATATATGTGACAGTATTGCTATTGTTTTAGTTATTTAAGAAAGTATAAAGCTTTGTAATTATCAAGGAAATTATGAGGAAATGAAGAAAAAAAAAAATCAAGTACAGTTAATATGAGATAGGCTTTGGCTCATTTATTTGTCTAACAGACAAGCTTGATCATGTACATGTAGAGTGCATAATTAATGATATATTGTCTCTTTAAAAATTGTGTTGGCTTTTTCAAGCCCTTTCCTTTTCCTGTTCATCCAAGAATAACAGTTTGCCTACCTTTTTGTTTAGCATATAGTAGCATCGAAAGGATATGAGGATTGTGTCCTAGTTCTACTCAGCCATGCTTGCAACATCCATGTACAAGGTGCTTGCCACAATTTTACATAGCTTTTATTTCATATCGTATTCTGATTCACCATTAACAGATGCGGAAGGAAATACTCCATTATGGAATGCCATCGTCGCAAAGCACCACAAAATTTTCAGTCTTCTGCACCAATGTGCATGTGTTTCCAATCCCTATACCAGCGGTGATCTTCTTTGCCTGGCAGCTAAAAGAAATGATCCTTCCACTATGAGGGAGCTGTTAAAACATGGTCTAGACATAAACTCCATAAACCATGAAGGCTTCGCAGCTCTGCAAATAGCAATTGTTGAAAATCACGAAGATATGTGTAGGCTCCTGATCATGAACGGGGCCAACAAAGAGAAACTAAATTCACATGGAAGTGGAGCACGGGAAATAAACAAGGAAACGCTGGAAGAAATGAACCAGCAAAATCATGTAGGACATTCAACTACGTCAAATGCAATGATCAAGAAAGAGAAGATGCCGAACATGCAAGAAAACAGATATGCCCCAAGGATTAGCACGTACAAGGGTCATCCGCTACTCAGAAATAGCAGTTCAGAATCTGGAAAGTTAATATTTCTGCCAAGCACCATGCAAGAGCTCAGAGAAACAATTGGTATGCAAAAAATAACCCGTACATTTTATGCATGCTCATAAAACTTATCTAGTTTAACTAATCACAGCTCCGGTCCTTCTATAGAGGAGGCCCAGGGCGAAAAAAAAAATGTCCAAAATAAATTTGGGCTCCAACTACCCAATGCCCCAATTACATGCCATAAAAGTAAAAGACAATATCAAAAGATTCTGAAATATGAATTTGGACTCAATTATCCCAGGCTCCAATTATATACCTATAATGCATAATACTAAAAAAAAATAATTTTTTGGGCCCTCTCAAATTATGGGCTTAGGGTCGTCGCCCAGTGCCGCCCTCCTCCAGGGCTGGCCTTGCTAATCAGAGTCTATGAGAAAAATAACAAGAGTTTCAGTTTTTACTAAAAAACTAACTGTGTTGTTATGCACAAATTTTTAATGTTTTGTTTTCCTAACAGGCAAGAAGTTTGGTATTGATGCAAGAAACAAAATATTGATAACTGAAGATGGCGCAGAGGTAGAGACAATTGATGTCTTGAGAGATAATGATAAACTTTTCGTCGCTGAGGATGAAGAATTTATGCTCGTAGACAAGAAATTCAAAGATTTCTGTTCCCAATCAGATTCTGAAGCGGCCTAGGGGTCAGAGTGGCTCTAGATATTGTATGTAGTCAGTTACTTTGCAAAGTTTTTCAGTAAGCTTTGTAAACATATGAGCATAATGTGAGCAATCAAGGTAGCCAAAATCTTCACATGTCAATGTGGACGTTTGGAAGATAGCTGAATGTAATTTGCTGTACCTTATGAAGAGCATTGAGAAACACATCTTACTTTGTATTGTTCATGCAACAAGGTTTTTCCGATGAGCAGAGTTAACTAAGGGTTTGCCATAGTGCGAAGTAGAAGATGGTTGGCTGCAATACGAGGGGCAGCGACGACCTAGGGTTGTCGGTGACCGCAGCAATGGGAGAGAGTGGGTGGCGTTACGAGATTTTAACCTAAATTGTATTTAGGGCAAAAATAATAGGGCATCCCAAATTAAAAGGGAAAAAAAATCAAATAAGCATCTATTTAAAAAAAAAAAATTATAAGGGAGCCTAATCAATAATTTTGTTTCAAAAATATCCTAGTCCAGTATTGGTGTAGAGCTATTAGCTATGACTAATTGCTATAATGATATTATCCACTTCGGGTGTAAGTCCTTAAAGATTTATTTTTTGGCTTGATCCAACAGACTTTATACTAATGGAGATATTTTTTTTCTTTTAAACCTATAATCTTTTTCATGTGTTTCCAATTTAGAACTTTGATTGTATTCCTAACAATTCTTCATTCAAACAAAGGATCACTATTATTCGCATGGTCCGAGCCTCCCTGCAAACATCTGATCATTCTTGACTTGCTCCAAGTCTCCCGATAAACATCCGATCACTCTTAACTTGCTTGAGGTCTCTCCGCAAGCATCTGGTCACCCTTGACTTGCTTCGGGCCACCCTGCAAGCATTCGATCACCCTTGACTTGTTTCGGATCTCCCCGCAAGTATTCGATCACCTTTGACTTGCTCTAGTCCTCCTTGCAAGCATCTGATCACTCTTGACTGCTCTAGGCCTCTTCTCTCCTTCGTTTAAGGCCACTATTCTATCCACATAGAATCTGGTCTGGACCATGACTTTAATATCATTTATTAGGGTCAAAAGAATTTATATATCTCTACAATGATATGATATTGTCCACTTTGGACTTAAACCCTCATAGATTTATTTTTGAGCTCTACCTAAAAGACCTTATATCAATAGAGATTATTAGTGCCGTTGACATCAATGGTTAAACTTATGTTTTGATGAATAACAAATGATTAAAGTTAGGTTCTGTGTGATCTAATGTTCTTACCAAGTATGCAGAACTTGACGGGTATGGAGGACTTGACACTAGGTTGAAATCTAGTTAGGTCTGTTGGATTTGATAGCTGGTGGGAAGCCTAAATAGGTTTTAAGGACATGATATATGGCAAGAAGTCTAATTGGGTCTGTGGGACCTGTAAGCTAGCCGAAATCCAGTTGGGTCTAATGATATGGCAATTGGCAGGAAGACTTAGTGGGTCAAAAGGTAAGTCAAGCGACTGCAAATGATAAGTAAGATAAGTAACTAAAGGAGAGTGATCTAGTGAGGACGAGTTTGGATGGGACTGTAGGCGTTGGTCCAGTTTAGGTATATTTTGGAAGCCTAAACTGAGATCATGACTAAATCCTGGTCTTGGGAAGATAGGATCTAAATAAGAATCCTTTATATTTAATTTTCCTAACTTTGTTTTGCAGGGTATAATTTGTTATTTGGACTAACACTTGTTGTAGGGGTGAAAATGCAAAAGTAGACTCTGATGAATAGTGTTGGAGGTGCCCTGGAACTACGGGGAGGCGCTTCGGAGTTGTATGGAGTCACCTTGAATCCAGAGGAGGCGCCTTCGCATAGATGAACTTTGAGGATAAAGTTCTTGCAGTGGAGAGACACCCTAGAGAGTGTTGGAGGTGCCTCGGAGCTCATAGAAGGCGCCCTCGAGTGGATAGAAGCTATAGTCCGCACGAATTATCATGACCAAAGCTTATGGGATCAAATTTACACATGGAGGCACCTCGATAAAGGTTGCAGGAACCCTCAATGCTCAATAAAAGAGTTGTTCAGCTAGTAGAGGTGATATAACTCATTCACAAGCTCTTATGACTATTCTACAGCCTCGCACTACTGCCACATTCAAGTTTCAATAACACAAGAATAACACAACGTCGCTACATGCTCAAACGAGCCTAGACTTTGGTAGCGTGTAGTTATTGCATAATTTTTCTATCACTTTTTCCCTGCTTATTAAATTCAAAGATTGATAGTTCTGTTACCAACCTAATTTTTGTAAAGAAGTGATTTGATAATGAATTACCAATCAGAAAGGTCTAAATGACCTAGGTCTTAGAGTAACAATCGTTGAAGGTTTCGAATCAAGTAAAAAAGTGATCATGTGTTTTTTCGCTTATTTTTGTTGTTTCTATTTTTTGTTGTGTACTCGTTTCAAAAACTGTAAAAATTAAGTTTTTTTAAATACATATGATTAACCCCCCTCTCATAGGCCCATCGATCTTAGAGATATCATTCATCTTTTAAACTCATAATCTTTTTCATGTATTTCCAATGTGAGATTTTGATTATATTTCCAACATAATAGTCGGTACAATGTATAACGCCTAATATAATACTATTATAGTTTATAACATCTATTCAATAGCTTCTACAATAATTTTAAAATGATTTTGATAAATTTAAGTAATTTTGATAAGTTGCTAAAAATTAGTTTGATAATAGTATTCAGAGTTTAAAATTTAGGGTTCAAAGTTGTAACGTGTAGAATTTAGCTACAATGTGTAGAATTTAGCTACTTAGTAGCTACTACAATATAAAAAATTATTTATTTCACTTAAACTCATTCTAAACATATTGTAACAGTTACAGAATAATTTTTACACCTTGTAATAGCTACTGAGTGGCTACTATAACAATGTTGATGGAACGCTACTCTTTTTTTAAGGGAACTTTTTGATGATTTGTAAAATTTAAAATGCCCAGCCAATCTATATTTATAGACTTGAAGAAAAATTACAAGACATTGGATCTCAACTAATTAATGGATAAGTTAGGATTATATCATAACTTGTTATAACTAGTGGTTGGACCAATTTTTAAATTTTAAAAGATTTTAAACCTTTCAACAATTTTACAACTCTTATTGAGTTTTTTTTAAAATATTTTTGTTCCAAATTGATTTCTGTGACTCTTGAAAAAATAATTCAAATAAAAATAAATTTAAATTTAAATTTGCTTGGGCCACTGACTATTATTAGAGATTTGTTGAACAATTTTCCAACTATCTTTACCCAATTAATCAAGTTTACTTGGACTGCAGCTTGTCAATTGAGCTTCTATGAATTTAAGCATACATTAGTGAGTGCCCCTAAATGTTTGTTATTTTGTTTGGACAGGATGGATCCTTCCATTATACAAATGCATTTATCGAGGGATTAGATGGATGTAACACAATTGAGTGGTAGCAATAGCAATCAAAAGTGAGAAGAAAACTAGAGTTTGTTTTATTACGTAGGTCAATACATTAAAAGTTAGATAATAAGATGTTTATATAATTAAGTTAAATACCAGAAATATGAAAAGACTAATCTATCCTTAGTAGCTAATAAATAGAAAAACCTAATAATAATAGTAGTAGTATAGTTTAACATCCCCTCTCAAATTTATAATGCAACAACTAGAAGCATTGAGAGTTTGTCAGATAAGAAACGAAAGCCTGAAGTGGAATGTGTTTTGGTAAATATATAAACAATATGTAGAAGGAATAAATGACAACATGATGGTGCCAAGCTAAAGATGTTGATGAGTTATGTGACAATCAATTTCAATATGTTTTGTCCACTCATGACAAACTGAATTGTGTGCAATTTGAATAACATTCTAATTATCACAATATAACAGAGTAGATTGATGAAGAGAGTGTTAGGACCAAGGGGACCTAGGGGGGGATGAATCGCTTCTCTCAATTCAATGAAGATGATCTTGCAACAGAATACTTGAAGTGAAGAACTTTCTAATGCTAACACGTGAATTTACTTAGTATCCACCTCTTTAAGATAACCAATCCAAGGATTTGATCCTCTCTCACACATACACTATGAAAGAGATCCTTCTCGAAAATAATTCATAAGCAGAGAAGCCTCGTAGAAACTCACATACAAAGAAATACAAGAAGAAGAGGATGAGAAGCTAATACAAATGAAATCTTATAACATTACAACAATAAAACCTTAGCTTGCTCTCTTTTTGCTTGAAACCACCTCTTGTTCAACTTGGAAATGCACCAACATTTCACTCTAAGTCTCTAAGAACTTGTTGTATGTGGTTGAGAAACTGTGAGCGAGAGTTGTTGTTCGAAATGTCCACGAAGAACCCTTTTCTAGGGTTCTTTGATGCTTCCCAATCGATTCTACTTTTTTTCTAATCGAATGTCACATCATTCGACCGTCCAACACCTGTAGAACAACTTTTTTCGAACTCTAATCAACTGGTGAGCCACCCAATCAATTTAGAGAGCCTTAATTGATTACCCCATCGATTCTGTAACTCTTTGTTTACTCGTAAAAAGACCTTAATCGATTAGCCCAATCAATTAAACCTTCTTAATTGATTCCCTCTTCTCGTGACAAAACACTGCCTAATTGATTAATTCAAAGTGGTTGAATCAATTAGGCTAATTAATTCAACCTTTTTTTTCACGAATTCCTCTTCACGAATCTCCTGGCCCTAATCGATTGCTCCAATCAATTAGGCTTGGCCCAATCGATTGACGAATCAATTTGGACCCTTTCTATATTCTCGCAATAACCTCCTAATCAATTAGCTTAGGTCCAATTGATTGTTCTAATCGATTGCTCAACCGTAACTTGCTTAATCCAAGTGTAGGGTTCCCTTGTCCTACATTAGGTCAACCATGACCTGTTGGACTTTTCCACCAAGTGTCCGGTTAATCCTTTGACCCACTTGGACTTTTCTCCTCTTGTCAAGTGTCCAATCCTCCAGACTCACTTGGACTTTCAAACACCATGTGTCTAATCAACCTTTAATCCACTTGGATTTTCTAATGTCTGGTTTTACTTACTAGGACTTTTCTCCGCCTAGTTTTACTCACCAGGATTTTTCCACCGGACTTCACTCATTAGGGTTTTCTCACTGCCTAACTTCACTCACTAGGACTTCCCAATTGCCTGACTTTACTCACCAGGACTTTCCTATTGTCTGGCTTCACTCACCAACATTTTCTATCTGTCTAGTTTCACTCACTAGGATTTTCCAATTGCCTGACTTCACTCACCAGGACTTTCCTGTTGGATAGTGAAAGTCGCTAAGGGGGGA
>JBBMJZ010413095.1:3616456-3626498 GCA_037833815.1 Zingiber zerumbet
AGTTCGAGACAGAAACAAATCTCCTTATTTTTCGATTTGGTTTCTGATAGCAAATTCAGTGTTGTTTTTGCATCTAGATTCTATATACTTTAACCTTTCATGCTCTAAGGTCGTCCGAGCTCCGCTAAAATCTCTATCATAACTCGCTAGTTAGGGCTGAATAAAATAAAAGCCAAGTGGTTAGATGGTGAAAAGAGTTTTTCCCCAAAGATATGGGGTCGCTGAGATTTGATCTCTATCCCATTGTAATAGATCTGATATCCTCTAACCAATGGAATAGCCCATGGAGACAACTTTTTACATGATGCATATATCAATACCATACAAAACATTTAACTCAAATTACATTAAGAACATATCAAAATCATGTAGTTAATCTAATCATTAAGTATAATTTCCTTGCTCCCATGGATATGGTGGTGTGACAAAGTAATTTTTGGCCCGATATTTGATGGATTCATAAAGTACCATGTTCAAAACCCAACTGAGCACAGATAGCCTTTATAGTAGTGACTGTTGGACGAATTACCTCAGATTAGTCAGCTTTACCAGAGTCTAGATACTTGGATTAATAAAATATGGTAAAATACTTAAGGACCAGGTTTAATAACAGGTGGACTATGAGAGAAGATTTTATATTAGAGTATGTTTAATTTAAATTATCATGTATAATCTTAATTATATAATTATCATGTAATCATGTGATTACTAGGAATAGAATATAATCTAATATTGTTTGATTTAACTTTTAAAATATTCATTTTGAAAAAAAAAATTAAGATTTTATTGGGTTAACAATCACATAAAACCTCATTCTAAGATAATTCCGAATTATATCCCACATTTATTAACGTGGCGGCGTGCTCTATTACAAAAAAAAATCACATATTATTTAAATTAAAAAGGATTAAATAATATAATAATTGAAATTATAAATAATAAGTTTCAACACTAACATTAATCGTTGAAGTCATTATAAAAAAAAATTAAAAATTAAAATAAGGATTTTCCAAATATATGGGCCATCCGAAATCAGCATCAAACCCTTAAGTGAGCCGGGCTGCCTTATGCACTTTAAATTGGATTACAATAATCCATAAACCTAAAACCAACTCTCCACTCCTTCACAGCTCCGCACGGCGCCGCCGCCGCCTCCTCCTCCTCGCCGTGTCCGTCTCCTTCCCGAGGGATTTCTGTTTCAATCCCAGGTATATTGTTGATTGATGCAGTAATCTGAAGGATTGTCGTTTGGTCCCTTCGACACCTAAATTTGTAGCTTATGTTGCTTGAATGTCCGTTTAGATTCTGAAATTTGTTTTGTTTTTTTTTTCGCCAAACAGTTGCGTCTCGCCGGCTTTAACTTAAAATCCTATCTTGTTCGATATTCTGTCATTTTATTTCGCTTGATGTGGTTTACATGCAAGTGGAGATGTTCGCAAAGAAGGGTCTTGCCTGAATTTTACGACTATTTACCTTTTAAATTGTAGTAAAAAATGGGGAAAAAACGAAAACACGAGGAGGCATCGAAAGCTCCGAAGGAGGAGGAAGTTGCTCAAGAGAGACCCAAACGCACTCTTTTAGGGTGGAAGGACGGTGAAGCTCCTAAGGAGGATAATTCTCCGACATTTAGAAACAAAGAGAAGGTCCTTGTCACTTGTTCCCGCCGAATAAATCACAGGTTGGTATCAGAGTGTCTCTTATGCTAGTTTTTTTAAAAGAAAAATTTATTTTCGGTCTGTAGATTGAATTTAGTATGATGGTGCTATAGGTACCGGCATTTGATGGTGAACATTGTTTCCCTCCTTCCACACTGCAAGAAAGAAAGCAAAATTGAGTCCAGAGCAAGCAAAGGAAGTACTTTGAATGAGTTGATAGAGTTCTGGAATTGCTCTGGTTGCTTGTTCCTTGAGGTAAGAGCCATATATAAATAAGATAACTTAAAATTCCTTTATGAAGTTTAGCTGTATAATAAAATATAAATTTATAAGTTTCTTGTTAATATACCACTGATTCATTCAGAGAAGAGTTTAGGTGCATGGAGGAAGTTGGCCAGATATGCTTCTACTATTATTTTTAAATGATTACATTGTTATTTTCAATGTTATGATGTGAAGTTGCAGTGACCATTCTTTTGTATATAGCCTAGTAGCATATCTTCATAAAAAAGAATCGATAACAGTCTGAAACAGTCTTCTTCAGATGTTCTTGGTTAGGCGAGTGCATATGAACATTTTCTAAGAGATAATGGATCTCTGTTCAATTTCCTTATATATAGTACCTTAAGAATTAAGGATGAGTTGCATTCGTAAATTCTGATCACAGTTCTATTTGCCGTGCTATCATAATCTTATGTTTAATTATTGTGTTATAATGTATATCAGTGCAGGAAGCAAAAAGATCTTTATCTCTGGATGGTGAAGTCTCCTGGAGGACCTTCTGTGAAGTTCTTAGTTAATGCAGGTAAAAATTCTCCACACTGTCATACGGGATCAATTGAGTTTTTTATGAATTTTTGGGCACTTGTTTTGTTTGTAAAGTGCACACAATGGAGGAGCTAAAGCTTACTGGCAATCATCTAAAAGGATCACGCCCAATTTTGACATTTTCCTCAAATTTTGACAATGAACCTCGCTGGAAACTTGTGAAAGAAATTATTATGCAGGTTTGCCATTCTTTATCTGTCCTTGTCTCTTGACCAATTTTTTTTTCTGCAGCAAACAATTTTTGCATTGTTTTTTATCCTTAGCATGCATGAGAATTTCAGTATGGATGATTAGAATACACTTGATTGAATTATATGTTTCAAGCTCTGTATATATGAAATTGACCATCTGTTTCTTACTCTTCATGTTGTTTTCAGCAAAGTGATGGTTGAAAAATAAAATTTCATCTACGAATCAATAATGGGTTTGCGTTACTGAATTTCATGATTTTTGAATTTGTAATGGTGTCTTTAGCACCGGTGCCACACTCCTTTAAGATTGCATACTTGGGTGGAATGATTGGGTGGGGTTGGAGTTAAAAAGGAATTCTTTTAGCTAGGAATTAGAAAAAAGGGGCCATTTTCTGCCAATTTTGTTATGCTCAATGTTTGATGAAGAAACATTGGGTGGAAAGACAAGAAAGCTGCATACTGCAATGTGATCAGCCATGAATAATTTTTTTATTTTTTCATCACTATCCTCTCTCCTCACCCTTTCTAAGCAAGATAAATGGAAATTACAACATAAGACTGATATACAGTGACTTATTTTATAAGAATTGTATAGTTATAAGCAGTAAAGTTTCCTAGTAGAGCAAGCAAATGCAAAGATTCATGCGATATTATGTATGGAGTTGAGAAGCTCCTTTATATTGCTTTGTGGGTTCAAGAGTCTTCTCATATACCTTAATATTCTTGTTCTACACCAATGAATATGTGCAATTACAGTTTCTCCTTCAGGCTATAAAATCCTTAATATGTCAAACTTATTACTTTATTAGACATGATCGTTTTGTTGGTGAAAGTGATTCAACTTGTATTTCTTTTGTTTTTGATGCTAAAGACTAAATTGTTGTTGTATGGGAGTAAATTCATATCATTTTCTTCATATGCAGATTTTTGGTACCCCGAAGGACCACAGAAAAGCTAAACCTTTTCATGATCACGTCTATGTGTTTTCAATTGTGGATGATCACATTTGGTTTCGGAATTACCAGGTGAGGCATCCTAAATAGTATAGTATCTTTACAACATTCTGGATTCTGCAAGTATAGCAATACTTTTTGTTTCTCTTTTAGTTTCTCCTGTCGGATATGAATGCCATTAGGCATCATACATTTGACAACAGGCCTCTTAATGACCTTTTGCTATTGTCTTGATTCAATGTTCATAACTGCTTCTTTACATGTGAATTTCATCATTTTTGACAATATTGAACACACAGACACGATCTTTTCTAATAGCTTAAGGTTTATGGTTAAGTGATTAATCAGGACAATTTAATATTGTATTCTTAACTGATGTCCATTTCCTTTCCTTTCCTTTTATTACAGGGTTTTTTAAAGTTATTATGTAAATGAATGTATTTGTCCTAATTGTAAGAGTCCAAACTTTTGGATGGTGGTCAGCTTGTCTTAACAAGAGGCCTATAATAAAATGTAAATCTTGTTTTTTAATCAACGTCTGTTATGCAAGTTTGCAAGTTTCCATGAACATGCTTTAGCAAAATTCGATATACAATTAGCTGTCTGATGGACTTCGCTGGCATTCGTATCTTTTATGAATACATGAAATCTTAAGGTGCAAAGTAGTTTTGTTATCTTAATAATGCAAGTTGCTGCATATCATGATTTTAGTCAAATTCCAGTTTATCTGACCCTTGTCTCTAGCTGGAAATTGTTGCTCATGGAGTCAAATTCCAGTTTTGTTATCTTATTTTCCTGATCTTTCTGTTTTTCCTTTATTGCTTACTGTATGGTTTTACTGGAACTAAGTGGCATTGAGTCGAGATATACCATCGAGAAATTCTTTATAACTTTCTGATATTCCGATGCATTTTCCTTTGGGTTGCAGATATTGGTTCCTCACAATGAAACAGATAAGGTGGATCGAGGTGGTCTAGACAAAATGTCACTCGTAGAGGTACGCAATCTTCCTGCAAACTTTGCATGCTCTTTTTACAGGGATGAAATGTAAACTACTATGCACAGGTTGGCCCGAGATTTTGTTTGAACACGATCAAGATATTTGGCGGAACTTTTGGCGGTCCAACCCTTTACGAAAATCCATATTATGTGTCACCAAACCAGGTAATCGCCGTTTGCTAGTTTTATGTAGGTTAACTATAACATTTCTGGACGATGATGACTCGTCTTATTCTGTAACTAGATCCGTGCGATGGCTAAGAGAAAGAAAGCTGGAAAATACACCAAGAAACTCAAAGCGAAGATGAGGAGGAAGTTGCATGAAGAAGCGAATCCCTTGGAGCCTGATGAGTTTGCAGATCTTTGGAAGGAGGAAGAATAATAACGTTACAGCTCAGCGAAGCTTCGAGGTTCATGATCGATCAATCAATCAATCGCCTCCTGGCCGAATGTTATTTGGATTTTAGATCTAAATAGTGGCTTGTTTTCGTGCTACTGCCTTATCATCGAACTAAATCTTGGCAATCGGCAAATATGGATGTTAAAACTAGAGCAGTGAACTAGTTTTAAGATGTTGAGCTGAATGGTTCAAGGATAGAAGATCTTACTTTTTCAGTTTAGTCTTTGGGCGTTACGTCCGTTAGTTACCGACCAAGTTAAAGAATTCAGAGAGTTTCTAGATATTAAATTAAATTTTATTAATAATTAATTACTTGACGACGGGTTTTTGGGGGTTTTGAAGGGCGGGTGAGCGGGCCCCGCAGCGAATCCACCAACCGAAACGACGAGCTGTCGCGGACGTGACGCTGCAATTAGCTGGTTGGGGACTCGGCGCACGTCCATTCCGTGGGTCGTGACACGGACACCACGTGTCCGGACCGGCGTGGGGCCCACCGCGGTCGCTTCCTGGATCCGGTGCGCACACGCATCCCCCTACTGGCTCCTGCCTGGCCCGTCCGACGGGCCCCGCGCTAACGTGTCGGGCCCCATGGAATCAGAGGAGCACACGCCGTCCCCCTATTTAATGGCCCGAGGGTTCGTTTCGCCCTCCTCACCGTCCCAAATCCGAAACCAGAAGCAGAGTCCGGAGGAAAAAAGAAGAGTTCGATTTCACTTTGCTTTTCTCGATTCGACTTGATCCTCAGCCTTTCGATAGAGCTGGAGCAGATGACGAAGCAGAGTTTAATGCTTACGGAGGAGCACGCCGTTGCTGTGGTCGCCGCCGCTACTACGTTTTCTAATTTCCCCTATCCGCCCACTGCCGCCGCCATCCTCAGCTATCCCGGTTACAAGAAAATGTGTTGCCAAATCGACCTCGGAGGCGGCGGAAAGCGCAGTTCGTGGATCGAGTTCATGGCCGCAGCAGCGTCTTCGACTCAGATCAAGTCATCGGCGGCGGCGTTGACGGCCTCTCTTGGAAGCGGAGACTACGAAAGATGGGTGGTGAGTGTTACTGTTAGGGTTTGTTGGATATGGTCTAAATCAGACGTGGATTTGAGCCCGGGAGTTTGATTGGCGGTGTTTGCGCGCAGGAATTGCACCCGTCGGCATTGCACAACTTCGATGAGCTCATGGACGCATCCAAGGGGAAGCAGATCGTGATGTTCCTTGACTATGATGGCACTCTGTCTCCCATCGTTGACGACCCTGACCGCGCCTTCATGTCCGATGAGGTGAGCTGAGCTTGTTGCAAGGAAAAGAAAAAAAATGAATTGTTTAGGTTGGTAATTTGCTTTTCAAACTCTTGATCTGGTTAATTACTTGCTGGAACTAGATGAGGGAGGCCGTGAGAGATGTAGCAAACCATTTCCCCACTGCTATTGTTAGTGGGAGGTGTAGAGACAAGGTACGTTCCTGCCCTAGCACAAGAATTAGATTACTTTTGCAATCAGGTGTTTTCCATTCCCTTTTAACACTTAACTTTGGTGCTTTGTCTGTTCTGGATTAGCTTTCAAACTTTGTGAGATTATCAGAATTGTACTACGCTGGAAGCCATGGCATGGACATCAAAGGCCCCATTCATGGACACAAGCACACGAAAGCCAAGGTCTATTTTCTTGTGTTCACAGTACCTTTCTAACTTTTCTTTGAAGATCCTTATTTTATCTTCTTGGTGATACAGGCAAAAGCTGTTCTGTTTCAGCCCGCCAGTGAATTCCTTCCCATGATTGATGAGGTGAGCTTATTCATTCCCGGATCCTGGTTAAAAATTCTCCCTTTGTTTTACTGCAAGGCTAAGCAATAATTTGCTAGTTTGCACTCTGTCTCTTTCAAGGTCTACAAGAAGTTGGTCGAGACAACACATAGTGTTCCGGGATCACGAGTGGAGAACAATAAATTCTGCCTTTCGGTTCACTTCCGCTGTGTTGAAGAGAAGGTAAATGTGTGATAAACCACTGCGACAATTGATTCTCCAGCTACTTTCTTACAAATAAATCTAGTTTTTTGCCGTCTTAATCACAGAAATGGAATGCACTATCTGACAAAGTCCGATCTGTTCTAAAGGAGTACCCAAAACTGAGGCTTACTCATGGAAGAAAGGTTAAAAATGTTAATCATTATCTTTCAATCCCAATCCAAAAAGTTGGCCACATTTCATTTCTGTGAACTGGAAATCCCCTGTCGCTTGAGTATGACTTTATGATTGATTCTAAAACCTTAGGTCATGGAGATTCGACCGACAATTAAATGGGACAAGGGGAGGGCTCTTGAGTTCTTATTGGAATCTCTAGGTATGTTTTACTACCAAATTCCATCTAAAATAATCTTCATCTGTGCTGCTCATCGTACTGGAAACATGATCATCCAGGATTAAATAACCAAAATGATGTATTGCCTTTGTACATTGGAGATGATCGTAGTGATGAAGATGCTTTCAAGGTGAGTGTGATCGTGCATTTATCATTATTTGTCGTCGTATCAACAGACAATAAAATTAAACAATTACATGTGTTTTTCTTTTAAGTAGGTGTTGCGTGATAGAGGACAGGGATTTGGCATTCTTGTCTCAAAGATTGCAAAGGAAACAAACGCTGCTTTTTCTCTCAGAGACCCAGCTGAGGTGATTACAAACTTCCATCTGTAACTTGTTTGTCATTCTTTCCTCAATTCCAAGTTCATTAATCAACTGTTTGGGTCCTCGTTCATAGGTTTTGACGTTTCTGCGTCGTCTTGTGGAGTGAGAATCAATAATGGTGGAGGAATAGCATCCAGAAATATAAGAACAAAGAACAGTTTTCCCCTCTCTTTCATTTCTACTCTTTAAATTTTGCGGTATCGTCTCCCATTTGGGAGTTGGCATGAAACCATTATTTACTGGTTTTCCTGCCCCATTTATATATCTGTATGTAAAGTTTACGATGGATTGTAAATTAAGCTTGCTTTCTACTGCAAAAGGTTGCAGTGTTGATCCAATTAAACAGGTGCTACTGTACTTCAAATTAATAAGTTGTATCCTAATGATTTAAGACTTGTATTTTTTAATGATTTTTTTTCTACATGATACGATACGGTGCATAAAGGTGGAATCCAGTGAGACTAATTAATTAAAAGTTAAGAGGATATGATAGTCAATAATTAGGGATGGTAATGGGGGACGGTTTGTCATCCCCGTCCTTAAATTTTATCTCCGTTCCCATCCCCACTCCCATTCACATTTTTTGGTTTGGGGAATCTCCGAACCCGAATTATCGGGATCAAATTCCCATTTCTGCCCCATCCCCTCTTTCATTCCCAAATAAATTTTATATTATTATTATTTTACTATTAATATTAATATTAATATCAGTAATAATAATAATTTTATTATTAATATTTTAAATTTTTTTAATATTAATATTAATAATATTATTTTTAAAAATAATATTATATTATTATTATTATTATTATTATTATTTTCGAGACGGGTTCGGGGAGAGGGACAATATCCCTATACCCATTCAGAACCCGGTCCATCCCTGAAAAAAATCTTCGAACCTATCCCCATCCCAAATAAATCAAGAATCCCCGTCTTCATTGAAGGTTTTCCCTGCGGGTCCCGCACCAGTAGGAAAAATTATCATCCCTAAGAGGTATTAATCATATTGAGATATTAAAGGGAAAAGATGGATCACCACTATTTATTTCTAAGAAGGAAACTCCGTCTTTCCCCTACTGCTTGCCACATGATATGAATAAATTGGACCATACATCCACCCATTCCCTCATTAGAAAGCAAATCCAATCGTCCATTATCAAATGATTTCCTTTTCTTTTGTCCTTCTCTGGAATTTGTCCTCTGTAACAACCAGCAAAGAAGCTTCTTGGGTATCATTATATCTGGACTTTGTTTCTCTTGGTGGCGCACTAACTTGAAGAAAGCAAGCAGATGAACACTTAATCATCCTTTGAAGTTCGAACACACATGTAGCCAGCCTTTGGTGGATCGGCAATACTTCCATTAATTGGAGCATTGTCATGGACGGAGCTCAGCAGCGTTCATGGGTAAAGAAGGCCCAGTAGGTAGAGTTGAGGAGATCCTTGATGAAGATGGGATCTGGAGAGAGGTGGTACCAGCGATTTGTCCGATCACTAAGAAAAGAGTGGAATTGGATCTTGCCGATGTTGTTAGGTCTCCTCCAAGTTAGTGTCTGATAAAGTGTCTCTAGCAAAAGTCATACGAGGATGTCTGGCCATGCCACAGTGATCAAAGGAAATTTTGATCACTGTAGCCGCTTGCCAAGTTCTACAAAAAATTTCCTCCATTTTGTTGTTGTTATTGGTATTATTGTCTTCATCTTCCGACTGTATCCTGTTGTTGGCCTTAGCAGTCACAGAATGGGTAGGCTCTCTAAGCATCCACCCATTTGCCCATTGCTCGAGGAGGGATGGAGAGTTATTAGCTTCTGTCAAGTGTGGCGCATCCATGACAGATGGTAGATAAGGAAAAGAAGGACGAAACCACGTCTCTGCAAGAAAGAAATTGTTTGGATACGAGGAGTTTGATGATGATGTTTATTTAAGATTTGCAATAATAGAAGTTACCTTAGAATGAAGTCAGGTTATCCTACATATTTCAACTGTGACTTTTCTAGTTTTCTATATACAAAAATCTAACCTTTTGCACCTTTTAACCAATTATACAATTCTCTTACGTTTTTGTGTTTTAAATTATTCTTTTTTTAAATATCTACAAAATTGTAGATTATAAACATATAAGCCAGTAATATTTTTATGATAATCAACCAATTATCTAATCATTCATATATTATTGATATTTGTTTGCTTAGAACTTACGATATAAGTTGTAATGATATTTTAATTTAGATAAATAAAATTTCTGATTATATATTACTTCCAAAACAACTTAAAAATAATTATAAAAAATAGTATAATAGATAAGAAATTTAAATTATTTTTAGCTCAATATAAGTAGTTT
>JBBMJZ010413095.1:3662242-3682790 GCA_037833815.1 Zingiber zerumbet
CTTTTACACATAATAAAAGCTTGAACAGTTGCTAGGAAGTTAATACAAGAGTTGATGTTTAATTCCCTAGCTCCATGACCCTTTTTATAACTCCTGGAAACTCTATCCGCAGCTTAAGGGCACCTCCCAAGGGCATGGAGGGTGCCCCAGCGAGGCACATGGATAAAACTTTATCCAATGCCAAACGGTCACTTTTGATTGTCCGAGGTCACCCTCCATAAGCATGGAGGACGCCTCCCATACCTAATGGAGGGCACCCTCTATACCTCATGGAGGGCACTCTCTATACCTCATGGAGGGCGCCCTCCACCTGCAGGGTATAAATTGCTCCAGCCTTCCTTTGGTTCTTCTGCTGCTTCGTTCACTTGGGTAATTGCGGCCAACCGAAATAGGGCTTATCCAAATCTAATTTCTGGCCTTCTCCTCGAGCAGGCTTCCACTCTGGCTTCTCGTCCCTCGAACGTCACGTATGTTCTTCTCGTCTACCAATGTACTCTTTCGCAGCTCTTTCATCCCTTGGACGCACCGAGCCCGTCGGCTCCCTTCCCGTGCCATTCTTCTCGCTAGCTACGTCTTCCGCTCAACCTCCTGTGCTCCTAAGCTCTTGCACATTTAGACACAGGGATCAAAACCAAACAAGACCTAACATAACTTGGTTGATCACATCAAAACAACAACGGAGTCCAACATATAATTCTTCTTAAATTAAGTACATTAAATTATATTTTTTTTTATCAAATTGAGCAATTTTTTTTTCCATCTCAATTGGATAGAAAATATACTAGATTTTCTTTAAATGGTACTCAATTGGATGTAAAATATACTAGATTTTCTTTAAATGATGCTGAATTTAAGAGGAATTATATTAAGTAGGAAAAAAATCGTGCTCAATTTAATAGAAAATATACTCGATTCTAGTTTAAAGTGTTGAATTTAATAGGAATTATACTCATTTTTAGAATATTTATACCTAAAAAAATATGAGGGGCAATTTTAATAGAAAATATACTTGATGATTTTAGTATAAAGTGTCGACTTTAAGAGGAATTATACTCATTTTAGTATATTTTATATCAAATTTAGCATGATTCTTTTTCCACCTCAATTAGATGGAAAATATATTACATTTTCTCTAAATGATACTCAATTAGATAAAAAATACTAAATTTTCTTTAAATGAGAAATTATATTAAAACAGGAAAAAAATCGTGCTCAATTTAATAGAAAATATACTTAATTCTAGTGTAAAGTGCTAACTTTAAGATTAATTATACTCACTTTTGGACCTTTTGTACCTAAATATCTTAGGGGCAATTAGGTAACAATATTTGCATGAGGAAGTTGAAGTAAATAAAACTTTACATGTAAGGAGTGGAAATAAAGTTTTTTATGTGTGGGGATTGAATCCAAAATTAAAGTTGTGATTGGGGATCTCTCTATATATATAATGTCCACCAAATAAATTTCATAGGTGCGTTCTACATGGAAAATGTACCTTGTCTCTCGGGCTCCATATTCCACCTGCCAAATAAATTATGTTGGTACGTCCTACATGGGAAATGCATTCTATCTCTTACCACCAGGGGCATAGTCAAGTGGGGACGAGAGGGTGCGACCAACCCCTTGAGTTTTTTTTTTAAAAAAATAATATTATACCTCACCGTCACTTTGATCAGCTGATTTACTTGTTGGAAAACTAAAATTGACCATAAATTTAGAAAGTTATCGACCTAAGCTATCCATTTGTACTACTTCTATGAGAAAATATCATGCCTTAGAAGGTTAAGTGTTGAATTTTAAAAATTAAATATATAATAATAAAACGGATGAACTAAGTTGTAGAACATGAAATGAGGGTGCTAAATTAAAATTGGATTGAGCTTGATCTAAACCCACGGATAGGTGCGGAGATAAGGATAACGTTTGTTCAAACCAAAATTGATTTAGAGTTAATTTCGTCAAACTATGACCGAACCAAGTTTAAGATTTAAACGAGTTCAATTGATTTAAAACGAATTAAGGTATTTTTGAAAAAACCTTTTCTTTCCTTCTTTTTTTTGCTGACCTTTTCTCCCTATGCAGGTTGCAACTCCTGTCGTGTTGTAGGCTATAATCGTTCGTATGCCACAGTCGTGCTAGACACCACCGTCGTATTATACACCACCACCGTGCCTTCACCCATATCTTTTTTTCTCATTTCCTTCTTATTTTTTTCCCCATCGACAGGAAACCTGTAGTTTTTTCCTCTTCTCTTCTCAAGCACAGGAGCTCTTTTTTCCTTCTCCTTTATTTTCTTCGACAAACAAGAAACGCAATATCAGTTGTTGTCTTCTTTCAACAACAACAGTAGCACTCACGTCTTACATCTTTTTCCTCTTCTTGTGTTTTCTAGGATTTTATTAGCACCACAAAAATAATCATGTTTTGCCTTACCATGCTCTCTTTTTATCGTTGCCAAGCTCACCTAAGCTAGTCGAGGTTGTTAACGAAAAATATAATATTCTCTTCTTTTGCTTATTTCTCCCTATATTCTCTTCTCTATTTTTATCAAAAGCACGATCTCCCTTTTATTTTTTCCCCGCAAATAACCTTTTACAAGCAACTATCTTTCCCCTTTATTCAACTACATCAATAATAATAAGAGGAGTAAGTTATTCACTTCTTATTTCATATTTCATTAATTCGTAAAGTATAAATTTTATTTTATTGAATTGTCAATTAGGATGATTAGATAGAATAAAGGTCTAAGAATGATAAATATTATACGAGAGCCTAAATAATTCTTGACTTTGAGTTATAGATAAAATATAAGGATTGACGGATGATTTTTTAACTTTGAGTTAGAGATAAGATATGAGAATTGACGGATGATTCTTTGACTTTGAATTTATGAGAATTGACAGATGGTGATTTCAATTAGAACTAGGACTAAATATGGCTTTGATGCACTTGTGAAATCCATGGGAGTACTTCAGTAGCTTTTTTGGTAATTTTTGTATCCTTAAATTTAGTACCATTTCTATTTAGAAGAATAAATAATTTTCGTATAACTTTTTTGTTCCCTGCATCCATCGATAAATTCAGAGTACATGCAAATCAAATTTTATCTCATCGCATCTCCATGGAAAAGGATTATACGGGTCTTCTAAATTTAGTATGGCCCACCTGGTGCCTTGTCAGTCTTTTAGACAGGAGAGTTAATATGCACCAATCCAAAATAAAAGTTGCAGAAAGAGAAGGATTGCAATATGATTCAAAGAGGCAACATGAATAATTCAGAAGCAGAGTAACTGAATTTGAATTGGTGACTGTAATTACATACGCTAAAATTTTTAACTACTTTATTCTGTTCAAATGGAGAGAGCATTTTTTGATATTGCAATGTAACAACAAAGGATGTTGCTATGTTTTTTCTTTCTTTCTTTCTTTATTTAACTAATATAAGAGATCATAGGTCATATGAAGGCCATCCTTTCGAAAGGAAACCCCTGCTACCATATTGAGAGAGATCATTGTAGAGGCCACCGTCCTCACTATCTACACTGACACAGAAAAGAGTTTCAGAGTGAGAAACCTCCACCTTTCCGTGCACATCCAAGTAAAACTAAATCATCACAGTGAAGAAATTCCAGACTTGGGGAGTCTATCACATGCTGCTCGAACCCATCCGATGTGCTGCTTCTCATTGTCATAAACGACCATGTGGTCTAGCAAAGAAATGTCTGAAAACATTCCACAATCACAATATCACATCAAAGTGTTTCATCAGGAGAACAATGAAAGGTTTTTTCAAAACTCGTTTGCAAGTTGCTGATTTGTTTACCTCCAATTACATTGAGGTTACTCAGTCCGACTTCAGTGCCATTGAGAATTCCTAAGCACGCGTTGCCATATTTCTGCAAATGAAACATCAGAATTTCAATATCAACAATTAATATGTTGGCTTGTTTTAGTCAGAGAGGAGGGTTGCAAATGCCTACGGTGATGATCAGATAATTCTGAGGAGGCATTTCAAGCAATGCTTTCTTTCCATTCACGAAGTTGAAGGTTAATGTTTTGAAATACTTTTTCACATCAGACACCGACTTGAATGGCTTCTGCCCTTTCCAGCACACTGGAAGCGATGGGTCGGCTTCCTCCTTGAGTGGCTTTTCCGACAGATCACTCTTGACCTATGAAAACTCAAAGAATCAATGTCAGCACTATAATGGAAATGAGCACGGTTCAATCCGAAGACTCCGTTCATATTTACAGCTGAGAGGAAAGCTTGATAGGATTGAAGGCCAAAGTAGGTGAAGGTACTCCCAGTATCCAGAACCACCTCCGTTTGCTTTACTCCCAAATATTGATTGCCCCAATAGAGGTTTGCTGGCCCAGGTGAGTAGTAGTTTCTGATAATAATGACAAGAAATCAGAGCTCCTGCAGGAAAAAGTTCAACAATCGCAACTAAAATAGCATCTCACTTTGATCCGATGCGAGACATGGGCGACCAGGTCATCCGAGAGGTAGGGACCAAATCGTCTCCGAAGAAAAGGTAGCCGCCTCCCTTTCCACCGAGGCAGTGACCGACCACATTTTTGGTCACCCCTTGATCGCTGAGCTGCGACAAGATGCTAACTTTCCCTGTTCCGAGCCCGAGAATTCCATCCGTCGACGCAGGGGCGTCTTGATTTGGGACCTGCTGATCGTATCCACACCTGAACGTACCAGCTGCGTCGATATGGGTGGCAGCGATTGGATTTTTACAGGAATTGGAGTGCTGGGTTAGGTTACTGACCCGAAGGCGAGGGTGGGGCGGGCCAGGGTAGTGTTTGTGAGGCGGACGGCGAAGGAGTCGGCGATGAGGACGCCAAGGGAGGAGCCTCGGTCCTCGTACTGGATCTCGTAATCGCACTGGTCGCAGTTCTGGTCCTGGACGACGCCGGAGTGAAGGGCAACGCAGAGAGGGTCTTTGCAGTTGACCAGCTTGTTCTTGTTCGGTCGGTACCACGGGTGAGGTCCCTAGATCGATGAAAAGCACACGGTCGTTAATTGAATCTTGAAAACGTTTGGGGGAATCAGGAGGAGTCCAGCAGGGGATGGAAAAACAAGGATAAAAACCTAACCTTGGAGCACCTGACGCAGGGAGCATCGCATTGGAGCCAGGTGAGATCGCTCCCGGTGTCGACATCCAGGAAGTAGGGCTTCGGGGGGTCGCCAATGTACATCGACACATAGTACAACCTACAAAGTGCAAGAAAACTCAACTATCAGAGCCCACCCATCTCGTGAACCCCAAACCTTGAGCTTCACCCGTGAGGGTAGACGTTGCCGTAGATGGGGAAGACGGCGGAGGAAGTAACCCGGACGCCGGCGTCCACAGGGAGCTCCGACACTAGCTGCGGAGGAGGTCCCCACGACTTGGATTTCTTCTTCGGGGAAGAGGAAGTGGTGGCGAACGCCATAGGGATCGCGGCGGAAACGAGCAAGACGGCGAATAGTAGCCCTCTGCGGGAGATCTCCCGGCCGCCCATCGTCCGATCAAATCGAGGAACGAATAGGGTTTGGAGGTGGAAGACAAATGAGAGAGACGACGCTCGACGATGGGGAGAGGCTGGGGGTGGACTGCCGACGACTTCTTCGCCCTGGAGGAGGAGGCCATATTTATAGCCCGAAGCCGAAGCAGAAATCTTCTTAGGCACAATTAAAATTACTAAAGAAAATTGAATTTAATTATTGCCAAAGAGCGCCCTTGATTAAAATTAATTTACATAGAATATACAATAATAAATACTAATATAAGTTTAAAATGTGGGAGGAAGAAAGGCAAGGCATAAACATCTTTATTCCTAGCTTTAAGAGAGCTTTAGTTTATGCCAGACTTTGCCATTTAACTAAGTCAATTCCTTCGAAGGCCGAAGGAGGATGGCACCGATATTCTTTCATCAGGTTGATGGAGATTCGAGAGAAAAGTTGCAACTTGTGTCCGTTTCAGCTACCTAATTATTAACGTACCTGCAGTGGACTGATGATGGTGCCTTGGTTTCCCATTGGTGAAGCTATCTTTGCCCCGAGTGAAAGGGTGGAAAGGAACTGACTTCAACGGTGCTCCTAAGTTTTGGATCCGATAGAGCTCCATTTGCAAATAATTCATGCAATGAGATAGTTGTCTCTTCCTAGTTAAGTGAGCAGTCTAAAATTAGGAACTTGAGATTAACAACTTCCTGTGATGATAAATTAATAACATAATAACTAATGAAAATTTAGACAAGTTACGCAAAAACACAAGAAAAATACGAGAACAAAGTGACGATTATAGTAGGATTTTCCTTGTAGGTTTATCTCCATATATATATATATATATATACACTCGCATGCAAGAGCTTAAATTCAAGTCAGTTAAGGCGAGATGAGATTGCCGAGATAATTAGAAACATCAATGCGATGGGGGGGGCTTGCATATTCCCCATAACAATTGACAGTTGAATTTATGATGATATACATTAAATAGGCAATCCTTGTTTGCCACCGAATGGATGCATCTTCAGGTGAGGGGAAAAAAAAATACAACATGAAAATAGCTGTACATCTCCAGTGAGGAAAACTGGATATTACAGACAGAAAATCATCTACTTGTCTAGGGAAAAAAGAAACCTGCAAATGCTTGAATTGGCAATTATCTATGACTCTGTCTCAGCATTTTCATCGCCAGAGGTTGTTTGCCTAGATTCTGATAGTGATAATCTCCTTGGGACTCCTGAGCTACTGTTGCCAGTACCTTCTGATGGCAGTGTCAAAGCAGGAGGTTCTGAAGAGGAGGATCCCAGGAGATGACGAACAGTTGGGACATCAGCTGTGGGGGATGCAGCAAGGCCATAGGTGAAAGTACCCATTGGATGATCAAACTTGCAGTTTGGCCCAAATTTGCAGATTCCGTATCGAGAGTAGAAAAGGCACACAGGCTCACCCTGTTGAAATTACATCCTCAGCTAGTTTCTTTGTTTCAGATAATGATAAAATAAGGAAAAGATAAGATTGGGAATCAACTTTTTATTTTGGTTACTAGCATGCAGCGAGTTAAGTACAGGAACCCCTCAAATTCTTAATATGTATTGGCTCCTAAAGTTTGTGTTTTGAGTTGATGGATAAGTTGCTTCTAGTGAAGCTACACCCTCAAACTTGAAGCTAGATCAAAAATCAGCATCTAAGTCATTCTCATTTTTTAAGAAAAATCTCATTCATATTTTGAAGGCTTCAGTGACCCTTCATTGTATCTGTCCAAACTCTTGGCCCAGTCACAAAAATCCATAAGTGATTTCAGAAACTAAAATGAAATGTCAAAGAGAAACACAACTAATAACGCAGAAATATGATGGTATCTTTGGCAAAGAGGATTATTTAGAATTAGACAATAAAAGTTTTGCACCATGCACAATTCCCATTCATCATTGAACAGAGAGATTTGAGGCAAAATAGGTATAGTAGTAAGATTTTAATCTTTGACAAAAAATTTGGTAAAGGAAATGACTCAGAAACATTATCCTTGCCTGATGTGAAAAAATAAGAATTAACATGTGGAATCCTGGTTATGTTATCATGCATTTCACGTACTACCTGTAAGCTTGAAGAAATCATAATAAAGTATGCAACTTTGTGGTCTTAATTTTGGTAAAGGAAATGTTCCACGACATCATTATTTTGGGACCAAATGTCCGGAGTGAAGAAATAAGGAGAAATAAAGGTTCTAGTAAACTTTAGCATTTGGCTTACTACTGAAATCTTAAAGAAAGTTGCATGAAGCACCGTGCAACCTAACCATGCATTAGGAGAGCCAGTGATCTTTTTGCAATCTAATTCATCATGCTTAAGTTCATAAATGACCAGGAAATTAGATTGCTAAACATGTAGCCGGGAGAAAGGTGAAACTTGTTGGTGGCCACGTGGCATCAAATTAGAAATGTTCCAAATAGTGAAAAGACTGTTTGCATGAAAATTTCCTGTAATTCTAATGTACTTGCATAATAGATTGTTCTTCAAACCATTCCCATCCAGGTAAGACACTAACGGAAATTGCAAAGCTGCACCTTAATTACTTTTCTCAACCTACTCATGTTGATTAAAATCTCTTCATTGACTGTAGCACAAAAAGCATCAGCAATAATGTTGCTTGCTCCTACTTGCTAATGTTCTTATTGTTGTCCATTGTCATTTCAGTCTCTTCGGTAAATGTTACAAGAGTATATGAAATCTTAACTTCTGCAGTCATGCATCAAAAAAATACTATCGAGAAAACAAGAAATTGAAGGGAATTAAAAACACACTCGCAATATCAGCTTATAATAGTGTTCATTTGGCAATAATATTTTTTATTGGTGCAAAAGAAATCATTTACTTGTTGCAAAGTACATAAATTAAACCAACAAATGTTTACAAGCAGTATGAGATTTGATACTGATCCTAGGCACGCATGGTTTATTGATCAAAGTAGAGGAAAAATAAGGTTTGATGGGAAACTTACTGGACGCACAGGAAGGCCCAATGGACTCAACCCACAGTTGGGAGCAGGAATTGATCTCTCCCTTGGATGATGGAACCTGCATACTGCACCAAACTTACAATCTCCTGTCTTCATGTAGAATTGGCATTCAGGTTGCCCAGGTCTATCAGGAAATACGTTTGGGATTGCTGTATATAGCCCCATAGTAACAGAGTTTGGTCGGTAAGAAGAAAATTTCCCTTGAGCTCCACCACTTGTCTCACCTTGATGTGAGGGGTTATAAAACGGAGCACTCCCTGTCGTTTGTTGAGACTCTGGAGATGAACCCAGTTGTCCCTGTAGGCATATTATATAACAATAACAAGTCATGAGTCTCAACTATTTGGCATTGGCTTCATGAATCATATCAAGCTATTAGACTCTGTAAAACTAGGAGTAATATTCAGATCCATTTAGATCATTATAAATCATATAACAATTTCTTTGACAAACTTATTTCCTTCACAATTTCAACTCTAATCAACTTATCTAAATTATAGGGTTGTTGGATGAAACCATCTCAGATGCGCTTGCGCTCTAATGCTACTCTGCCAACTCATTTATTTAAACAGGAAAGCAAGGTTTCAGATTTTGATCGTGCTAGACATTACCATGGCAAAACTTAGATTTATCAGTTGATAGACATTGTGTTACAGTAGTCAATCTTTCTTACAAAACATTTCCATGTGGCCCCTAAATCCCTTTTGCAGGCTTCAAAGTGAATGCTCATCTAACGGTAGAATACCACCTAGTCAAAGGGCCTAAGTAGATCCAGACTTTCCACAGCACTCACCTGTCAAATGAACTAACCATACACATGTTGGCTTTCCACTAGTTAAACTCAGGACACTCCAAGTAATCCTTGTTCATGCTACTGACCATGATAGTATAGGCATGTCATTTATTGGCCCTTGACTTTAGTGGTTAATTTAAATCTCATCGCCAGGATGACTGAACACCCAAAGGGCAGCCCGGTGCACGAAGCTCCCACAAATGCAGGTCTAGGGAAGGGTCGGACATGTATGTAGTCTTACACTGCATTGCAAGAGACTATTTCTGCGACTCAAATCCGTGACCTCACATGAAAGCAACTTTACCGTTGCGCCAAAACTAGAAAAATATGGCTAGCAAATGCAGATAATGAGCTTATTAGAATAAACATTTCAAATCAGAAAATAAACTTTTAAGCTTCTCTAGCTTCTAAACATTTAAAGATAACTTCCTGATTCAGCAAAGCAGAAAATAAAAAATTGACACAAGACTTTGAAATCACTTCGATGCAGCATAGGGATAAAATAATCTCATGCACAGAAATAATTTATTTCATGCAGAGAATGAACACTCACAAAGAGGAATATATTAGATAGATGATTGACAATGGTAGGTATTGGGGTTCCTTTTAGAGGCTCCAAACCAAACAAAAACTAAAATCAAACTAAAAATATTTTAGGAACGAAATAATCGTATATCTAAAAACACTCAATAAGAAAAGATATTAACCAAGGAACAAACTAGAAAACAAACTTCCACCAAAACTTTCCTACAATCCTAAATAAAACTTGGTGACTCCCTTTAAAGACTTAATTATCATAAAGAGGAGAGCCTATCAAACTATTTTTTGAAATCTAAAAACTTTTAAAACATAAATTCCTAATTTGCATTGCTTTCCTAAGCTAGATCAGACAAAATTATCCAAAAAAAAATCCAAAATGGAAAAAGAAATTAACTCTGAAACAGATTTTCTACAAAGCTTTTTTGGTCTTCATTTAACTTTTAAGCAGCACTAACCAAGTCACCACCATCAAATCCTGAGACATGTTTCTATATACTAGTTCACTTCTACAACAATCAGTAAGTTGTTTTAGGTTAAGATATGAAATTTCAAATGAAAATTGAACACATTTAGGCCAAAATTACTTTGAAATTTCAATAAAGCAATATATGTATCCAAATCCAATAAAAATCTTCAATATTAACAAATAGGAACATGGTTCGAGGTTGATGTCCGTGTTATGAGAAAAGGTCTGGTAAAGGGGATTTCAAGTAAAAACTTCCCAGCGAGTGAATGATACTACTTGATACAAGCATAGCATAAAAATGTGCACATATTTTCTGTAAATCTGCATATAAGTTGATAGCATTAAGAGGTCAAGATTATGCAACATAAGTATTTTCATCACTGTCCAAAAGCAACTTCCTAACTTGATAATGGTAGTGAATTTCACGGTTGAAAACTAAAATCATGTAAAATTTCACAAGGAACTAAAATCATCATGATATGTATACATGCAATTTTTTATAGGTTAATATTTAATAGTGAGCTAGTAATCAGATTAAAATCATGTTTCCTATACCGACTGCTCAAACTCATAAAAGTAATAAGGAAGAGTGAGACAAACTTACAGAATAAGATGCCCAACTTGGAACATGGACCATGCCCTGAGGAAGAATCAACTGGGCATAACTTGAAGAAGCTTGCCATCGAGGGCTTGGAATAAAAGAAGATCTTGGTAATGTCCAATTTGTCATCCCTGCAGGATAAGATTGCTGACTGGGGGTTGTTGGGGAATGTAGTGAAGAATATACTGGAGAGCCACGTAAAGAAACTACTGCATTTGAGGGCTGTGGATGGTGGAATTTGCATGTATTCCCAAATTTACACTCCCCAGTTCTTGTGTAATATGCACATTCCTTCTCATTCTATGATACAAAAATTGTGGATTATCATAGGACAACTTAACTAGCAAAGAAAGTATAAATAAAAACATGGAAATGAAAGGGTATTAGGTCTCGTTTAATCGAATCAAACTAACACATCCCATTACTAGAAGTAGATGCTCTAAGAGTAGATGTAGTAGGGTTAGCATATTCACAAACCGGACGTAAAGGGTAGCCTAGAATATTTAACTGAACTAGCCCAGCAATTCCAGCCTTATCTTTGGGATGGTGGAACTTGCATGTAGCTCCAAATTTGCATGTTCCTGTCTTTAAGAAATACTGTAGAGAGTAAAAAATAAAAAAAATAGTATCAAGCTCTGTCTTATAATTTAAAACGACAAAAATAAAAATTGAGATAGTTTCCAGCTTAGATTGTAAAAAAGAAAGGAGGTTAAAAAATAAAAGTATCTGAATATAGTATAAATTGTATGGACTGTTTGTCATATAACCCTTTTTATATTTCAATCAAATTTATTTACAAAAACTTCAGAATATTTTTGAATAATAGCTTGTAATCAACCTCAGTTAAGTGCATTGTTAATTTTACTGATCCACATGACAATATGGCTCAGTCATATTGCTGATGTGGCTGCATGCCCTTTTGCTGGTATGATACTGCAATTAAACTACTAGTTAAAAATCCAAGCATAGTAAAAATATTTTATGTTGTTTTAGATATTGATTGTTTGCATTTTTACATCAACTTCTATTTTATAATTTTAACCTTTAAATTTCCCTTAATTATAGCACCAAGGGAGAGAGCTACTAAATTTATTGATGTTTGTCTACTCTGTGTCAGTATTCAGTAGGCCTACCAGGATATCACCTTCTTGACATGATGATAATGTTAGTGATAGTACCCTACAATCAATCTCCATACACGGAAATATAATGTAGTTGCATTATTGTTATCACTAATAAAAAGAATTATTCTTCTTTACAATCTCATTGACTTTTTGTGATTGATGATTGTAATAAAAGATTCTTGTATCATTGTTACTTTAGCGATCATATATATAATGTGTGAAATAATTATAAAGAATGAAGCAAGGGCCAAATTTCAGTGCACCAATGTGCTCCTCCAGGGATGATGGCCCAACAATGGCATCAAAGCAAGCTTTAATGATCAAATCAAAAAGGATGCAGGTTCTGAATAAGAAAAATGAGGACAAACGACTTTGTCCACTTTTCATGTCACCCACAAGGTCACGATTATAAAATGTGTGTGTCAATGTTTGCATAGTAGATGGGTTGTAGGCCTAAGTGGGAGAGTTGTTCATGTAGTAGGTAGGTTGTGGGCCCAAGCAAGAGATGCACAATGGTATCTATACAGTTGGAGGGTTGCGAGGCTCTACCTGTGTAGGGCACGCATGCGACGGTGTCCACGCTAGAGGACGACTATAGGCCCATGTTAGATGCATTGTAGCAGTTTCCACACAGCAAGTGGGTCGTGAGGTTCAGCTTGTGCAAGACACACGCATAGCATTGTCCATGCTATTGGCCAGCTGTGAGGCTTTACGATGTATTCACATTGCTCTGCGACTTGGTCAACATGGAACTGCATTGTGCATGCAAACATACTGTTCAATATGAGTGTGTAGTCTTGCGTGGCTTGCAAAAAGAAGTGTTGGTTGCCATGAATTTAGTCCACAAGTGATGACAAAATTGTGCCAAATGATAAGTAGTAGTCGCTGGGTTATTATGATTTAGTCCATGGGTTGTGATGGCCTACTTTTGTCCACCATGATTCTAAAGTCTTTGCGTATAGTTTCCGAATGTTACTATGTCAAATTGGCCCTTTTAATGGTCATTAAATTGTCTTATTTTGTTGGTCATACCTGTGCTGCCACGGGCATGGTTTGTTGGCTACTCATGCACACATAGGCAATTGTAGGAGATTCACTTCGTAACTATTAACTATAATGAGTTAATGCAAAATGTGTTGTGTAGATAATTAAAATTTTAAAATTAAATTACTTGAGAATTACTTAGATTGGATCATAATTAATTTATCCCTAAATTAAAATTAAAAAGGGCAGCCCGGTGCACAAAACTCCCACCAGGTCTCGGGGGAAGGTGTACTGTACACAGCCTTACTCTATTTTACAAGAGGTTATTTCCAAGACTTGAACCCGTGACCTCTACATCACACGATAACAGTTTTACCGTTGCGCCAAGACTCCCCTTCAAACTAATTAAATGTCGAGAATTATTTTCAAATTAATTATTAGATTTAATGGGTTGGAAAAAATGTATGGGTTACAAATAAGAAGCTTAGGGAAATATTGAAGCAAGTGTAAATAAGGAATTCTTGTGTGACAACAAAACTCCACCATCTTCCTCTCTCTTCTTCCTTGGTGCATTCCATTTCATTTGATCTACCTCTTAAGAAAATAAGCATTAAAAAAATTAAAATTGACTAATTTCCCACGATGTTGATCCTAACAAATGTGACATGTAATGTTAATGGTTTACTAACATCAAAGATGTCATCTAAAAAAGTGTCATGGAGTTCTAATATTTCGGATGAAAAATTATTATATAGTCTGCCGATTGGGTTAGTGCATGTTACATTATCACATTTTTTTTTTTGATAATTTAAATGTGACGTGTCAAAAAAAGATGTGAAGCCGAACCTAACAGATACATGATAGATTAACACACTTAGTCTTTTCCTTAAGATTGACAGTAGTACATAAACAAATTTAACTAAGTTTATGAAGTTGTAGAATAAAATGAACAGTGGCCATATTTGAAACAACAATATTATCTGTTATATACAAGCATCTAACTGCTATATAAGGGTGTCTAACTGTTAACATGGACTGTTAAGTAACATTCAACCATGCAGAAAGATAGATCATCAAGGCCGACTGTATGACTGATTTACATTTGACACAGAGCAGGCTTTTGTTAGCACTTAGCAGAGTCAATGACGTATATAACTAAGACAAAACATATCATAACAGACACATGTATAAGTTTGAAAAGGAAATTGTATATTTTATCTTATACTTAAATATTAGCCTAAATAAAAAGTTGGTTTCTCTTTCATTTTTTGTGGAGAAAGGCTGATTAACACAGTGACTGGATTCAAGTAGATGAATAAGATTTATAATCCATCCCTAACAAATGCTAAAGAAGGAAAACAAGAATGGAATATAAATAATGGAAGAAGAAAATATAACTAAGAAAAAGAAAACTGGATTCAAGCAAAGCAACGCTGATGCGGACTAGAACAAGTATTGCATTTTTTTTCTCAAACTTTATTGGATTGCAATGTTTGTATATTGTCGTAACAAGGAAAAAAACTTGCTCTGAGTACACAATTGAATAAAAGATGACAAACAAAAAATATGCTTGGTACTAGACAAAAATAAATAACAACTAGAGGTGAATTTCTCGATAGGCCCATGTGGCTGATTCCATTAAAGCATAGATCTTAATTTCTTGGTAGATGATTCTTAACACAGTGCAATGAAATAAAGACAATGGAAACAATATAAGTGAAAGTTCAGCAACAAGCCCAGACTTAACACTAAGTTGATTGCAATTCTTCAATAAGAGGAAACCTATCTCATAAAGCTAACAAATATCAAAGCTAATTGGTATAATGTTATAAATTAGTATAAAAAACCTATCTTTGACTATAGCAATAAACGTTGTCACTGGATGAACATGGAAATGTATGCATATAAACATTAATGAAACTAAATGTGACAATGCAGAGACCTGACATTCAGGTTGGCCTACTCTTTCAGGATACCCACCCCTGATTCTTGCAGCAGCTACAGCCTGAGATTTGCAGGACCAGTTAAAAACCACATAATTTGCTATATGGGAAGCTAAGTAACATGTCTGGCAAAAGAAGTGGCACAATAAGAATGATATATTTCTAAATTTTCAACACAAGAAAATCACCAATATGTCCAATTATGTCCTATTTATGGAACATTCAAATGCATGCAGCAAGTCTAGCATGCTGGGTATCAAGTGCTAGAAAAAGAGAAAACAGTCAGAACGGATAGAGTACATGTAATGGAGCTTATCAGCATTTTACTCAGGTTGCAAAGTCAGGAAGAATACATGGTGGAACTGTTCTGAGGGAAATACTTAAATTTGATGATGGTCTCGTGTCTTGCTAAACATGTAATCTCACTCTTCACACTATTTAATTGTTCTGTTCAAAATTGTAGAAATTGCACACTTATATAATGCATCTTGACAAGTCCCATTTAATGGTTAACAAAAATCACAAGCACTTTTAGCTAAGATATTCAGTTTGTGGTGCAATACATAACTGCTAAAGTTAACAGCATTGATTATGAATTCTACAATGACAGAAGTGACAAGATTAATAGAATATAGAGTTCTCTTATTATTTTCACCATTTTCATACTGAAAATTTTATTTTTATATACAAAACCTTAGAATCTGATCTGTATTCACAACTATGTTTGCAATCAACCCACTGGATCAATCTTGAGCAAAGTAGAATATAGAAAACTTCTGGCATATAATTTATTGCAACTTAGCATAGCACCAACGGCAGCCAACTCTGAAGCATTGGAATAGTACTGCAATCATATAACTTAACAGGATTTTTGTGTAGAAGCCCTTTAATGAATCCTGCTTTCTTAGAATAAATGAATGCTTCCAAGTCTAATGAGACTTTGATTAGTAACTATTAAATTTCTTTAATCTAACAAATGAATTGTCACATTAATGTAAATTTTAATGCACAAAACTGAGAATCACATGCATCTCAAGATGTTGAAGATAGAAAGTAATTCAGTACTGTATTTCTGTATCCAATTGTCAAGTTCATAGATTTGATCTCAGAGGGATTTTTATTACCAATACCCGATTGGGAGGATGATTAAATTTGCAAGTTATTCCAAATCTACAGAGGCCAGTCCTGATGTAATAAGAACAGTCTGGCTCTCCTGGCCGTTCAGGGTAAGGTCCAGAGTCCATTGAACCTCCTCCACCTCCGCCTCCTCTCAAGCTCCCTGCCCACATTGCTTCTGCCAGAGTACAGTAAGTATAGAAGTTTTAGATAGCATTACGTGATAATAGCATCTTCAGATATGAAATGTCAGGAAAAAAGTTTTCTATCGTTAAACAGCTGTACAATGGACATGGTGTAAGAGATAAAAAAAACAAAAAACAGAGAATCATTATGACTGCTACAACGAGACTCTCGTCAGTGGATAAGACAAATAATAATAAACGAGAAAAGAAGTTCCTTACATGGGATAGACAGACTAGAACTTCTAAAGTTCACCAATATATTTATTACCATATCATGACCAAGAAAAAGTTTTACACTTTCGACGTCAAGTAGCTTGATGTTACCTAAGCATGAACTGGGTCGCCATCGCCAAATTAAAACGAATGACAGATTCCACAATAATGTCAGAATTACCCTAGCAGATAACTGCAGAGCTATAATCCCAAAATATCAAAACAATAACAACGAAAAATTGAGGCAACAAAAAAACCACCGAACGGGAGTAACATAAATCACATAGCACAGCTTATCTCAGAAAAAGACTAGAAAAAAAAATCAAAAAAATCTAGGATGGATTTCTAAAACACCTAACTTCACCAAATCCGATGCAGCAGGGAAATTTAAAATAGAAACGAAGTGGAGGAAACCCAAAGCGTTGTGCCAAAATGGCAACAGTTCGGTATCGGCGAAGAAGAAGCATACTCTCTCCCCCACCCCCTCCCTTCCCTTCAATATAAAACAACCCCATTCTACGACAACTCACAGCATTGCTACAGTGCTGTGCGATCAAGGAAACCCTAACCCAACCTTCCTCGAGCCCCATCTGCGACGACGAAGAAGGCCCCTCCGAGACGACCCTGACCGAGCCGCGCATCTGCGTCCCCGAGGCCTCGAAATCCATCCCTTTTCCGACATCACCGGCCCCTCCCTGCCGGAGCTTCCATTCTCGCCGTCAGCCTGCCTCGGCGTCCTCCGGCACCTTCGATCACTGGAGAGACTGAGGACGCGACGGGGGAGGCGGTCAGAAGGGGGCGAGCGAAAGCGATAGCGATTGAGAGGGCAAAGAGGCGGAGGGAGGAGAAAGAGGAGCGCTCTCCTCTCCACAAACGAAGAGAGGAAATACCAACCAGCCATTCGATTCCACCCCTCGCCCTTTTCACCCCCTCACAGCGCGCGCGAGCGAGCGGGCGGGCTAGCCAACAGGCCCGCCCAGTCAACCGAACTATAACCGACACCGCCCCCCGCATGCCCTCTCGTCGCATCGCAACATCTATCCGTTCAAATCGCACCGACGAATCATCCGAACCGCACGAACATTTTATTGTACACCTGCGAGCGGATCTACCTGCGAGAGCTGCCATGGAATTAATCGGAGCATGATCGTTTTAAGGAGTAATTAAAATTACAAGCGTGTTGATTCAAATGCTCTCATATGGCATGCGCCATCTCCCCGCTACTTCGACATCGAGATCGGAATCGGAGTCCAAATCTTCCATGTCATCCTCGTCGATGTCGAGACTATCAGTCAGGTACTGGTCGAATCCATGCATGCAGGAATGGTCGCCTCGGCTAAGATCTGCATTTTCCATGAGCGTGGGTTGGTCAGGTTCCTCGTACCGGTTGCTGCTCATGGTATACTCACACTCAATAGTGTGGACAGTCCATGAGAGGGACAGTGGTGAGGAAACTCTGTTCATGCATTTGTCAATTTGGACTCTTATGGTACTCCTTAATAGCGTAGGACAGTCGTGAGGAGCTCCTATTGTGGCAATACCATATTTTTTTATTGCTTAATTAATTTAATCATGCACTCGATGGGCAGGATATGATGGTTAAGTCCTTTAGTGATAGACCAGATATTTAGAGTTCGTGGCCGGTGATAAACTTTTATAAAACTAGACCAGCTACCCTCAGGATTAGTCGAGCCAAATACTTAACTAACTGGTGTCAACTAAAAAAAAATAATCACCATCTACGATATTCATAAAACCAAACAATGCATACATTCCTTTTAATTCTATGCATGCATGTGCTTTAATTCTCAAAATAAACTTTTACACTCCCTCCTAATTTTGAGAGTTCTAATACTCCAAGTTTTTCACATAAGTAGATAAACTTTTTAGTTGAAAGTGGCTTTGTGAAATTATCCGCCACTTGATCTCTAGATTTGCGGAAAGCTAATTCAGTTTCTCTTTTGCTTGTTAATTCTATGATGAAGTGATGTCGTAAGTTGATGTGCTTTGTATGACCGTGAAAAACGAGGTTCTTGGTCATTACAATAGCAAGCATATTGTCACATAAGAGTATGGTTGGCGCAAATTGTTCTTGCTTTATGTCTTTGAGAATTCTCCTTATCCAAACAGCTTCACATGTTGCTCCACACAGCCTCAGCAGAAGACATAGCCAGAATAGTTTGCTTCTTTAATGACTAAGAAATATGCTTTGTTTCTATGAAGAAAATATAACCTGATGCACTCTTATGATTATCTATTGAACTTGCCCAATCGCTATCAGAAAAATCATGCAATTCACTATTTTTTAGCTTCAAATACTAGTCCATAATTCTTAGTTCCTTGCACATATCTAAGAATATGTTTAGCTACAATAAGATGAAATTTACTAGGTTTACTTATAAATCTTGAGATAATGCATGCTAATAGCATACATAATGTCTGGTCTTGTATTTGTGAGATAAATGAGTGATCCAATAACTTGTTTTTAGATGATTTTATTAACCTTCTTAGTTTCATCATTTTTTGAAAGCTTATCGTTGATTATCATAAGAATATAAGAGACCTTGCAGTGACTCATGTTGAATTTCTTCTTCAATTCAACAACATATTTTTCTTGGGAAACAAAAGATTCTCTCATTCTCTTGCTTCACTTGCATCCCATCCCAGGAAAATACTTTATAAGTCCTAGAGCTATCATCTCAAATTAGTTTATCATGGATTTTTTTTAAATCTTTAATCATCATGAGATTATTTCCCATATATATTAAATCATCAACATAAAGGCATGCTATAAGAAAATTTATTGTACCCTTTGCTTTCACATATAACGATGGCTCACTTGAACTTCTTTGGAATCCATTTTTTTTAAAATAATTATCAATTTTGCTATTCCATACTATGGAGCTTGCTTTAACTCATAAAGAGGTTTTTGAAGTCAATATGCCATACCATATTCTTGAACTATACTTACATATTCTTGTGGCTGTTGGACGCATGCTTCTTCAATTTCTCGATTCAAAAACACAGATTTAACGTCTAGTTGATATATCAGCAACTTGAGTTGAGCAGCCAGAGTCATAAACATATGAACAATTTCCATACGAACAACATGTACAAATGTCTCGCCGAAGTCAATTATAGGTTGTTGAGCATAGCGCTTGATCCTGTTGGGAAATCTGAGAAGACGGAACTGCCGGTGTGTGATGTGGCTGGAATGTTGATTGTATCTCCATGACCCAAATGGTGAGCCGTCTTTTGTGTTGACCAAGTCGTCCGAAGTCCTCTAGTCAATAGTACCTGTAACCAGCGACCGGGTTGCCCCGGTCCCTGGTACCCCGATGCTCGAGGCAGGTCTCACGAATGTATAAGCGGTCGAATAACAGTAGAACAATGAAATAAATACAGGATGAGTATAGTGGCGTACCCTGGCCCCAGGGGGCATTTTCGGATGGATCGATGAGCTAGTCGCGATGCTGATCGAGTCGTCACGACCCTGAAGAGTAGATGAATGTGAGGCAGCGGCGGAGCCGGATCTTGGGGCGATGACATGGAATCCAGTGCAGTATGGATCCAAAAGGGTGACACTTAGGCCGAAATATGTCAACGACACTTAGGCCTGAATACCACAGCGGCTCACAGGCCGAAACACGAAAACGGCTCGCAGGGCGGGACATGACAACACCACCTAGATCGAAACATAATAATGACATGAAGGTCGAAACCATATCAGCTCACCGTTCGAACATCATATCGGCTCGAAGGCCGAAGCAGATGAACAATTCGGAATTTAAGGGCTCAGGCGTCGGCTGTTCGGAGGCGAAAACTGTGGATGATGCTGCGACGACAACCACGGGAGGCGACGGCGGTGACAACAGCCAAAGGAGGCGGCTGCGACAGTAGCGGCGACCGCTGGGGGTGGCGTCTATGGCTGCTGGAGGCGATGGCCTCTGGAGGCAGCGTCGGTGGCTATCGGAGGCGGTAGCGAGAACCTCCGACGAGGTGGCGTGCGTCTCCTGCGGCTATGGTGGCGACGGCGAGGAAAAGCACGAAGGAGGAACTCCATCCCT
>JBBMJZ010413095.1:3688768-3700101 GCA_037833815.1 Zingiber zerumbet
AGAGAGAGAGAGAGACTGTGTGTGTGTGTTTAATTAATTAAATACTAAGTTAATTTCTCAATTGATTCCCACTTAAATGGTATTATAAACAAACTTTCTCTAAGCTTAATTAATTCATCCCCTTAAATGAATTATATAGACTCCTTTTAAATCCTAAAAAAATTGTAAAAAATCTAATAAGATTATTCCTCTAATAACACTTATTATTTAATTTTTTCGGATCTTACAGTTAATTTTTTTTAAAAAAAAATTCAAAAGAGTATTTTTAAAATATTTAAAAGAGATTCAAAAAAATTCAAGAATGCTGGTTTTACTTTTAGATTATTTGGAAAAAAAAATTTTAATCCTTCCTCCCCTTAATTTAACACCTCCAAGGTACCCTTGTTAGCAACAAGGAGTTATACCTAATTGCTAGGGAATTTACCATTGGTAATATTTATGTTCAGCAAATATATTATTTACATAAGTATTTTCTATTTATATATTATAAATATTCATTAAGTTTGAATAATTAAAACAAAATTAAGTTTCAGTTAAATGAAATAATTAGTTAATAGTATATTATTAAGTTAACAATAAATTAATTAAATTCAAATTCTTAAATTTGAATTAAGTGTATTGATCCTGTTCGAACGCGGGAAGGTATGTTTCTACATAGTCACGGTAGGGAAGAGCAACTAAGGTCTATAGAGCGGAGGAGTCCCGGTCGAGCGGCTACCCCTCTCGGGAAAGCAGGGGGATTGGGCCATGGACGGAGCAGAGGAGTCCAAGCCAAGCAACTACCCTGCTCGGCCAAGTAATGAGACAATGGTCGTATCCCTTGGTATCCTTCTGGGAGATAGTGCCGCTGACACAAGGTATGGTTGACAAGAAAATCGTACAGCGAAAACTTCTACTATCTTGTCAAAGATATGCATGCCCTGTTAAGGTATGGTGTCAAATGTACTTTATGTTGGTCCCTTGGTGGCCGGCAAGAGGGGAAGGGTGAATTGTCCTACACAAACAAACTCAACTCATTCTCTACTTATAGCTTAATTAAGAACACTTGTAATAAAAGTTAAGAGACTAATTAAACAGATAAAGACATAAAGAGAATTACTTGGTTTGTAATCAGAAGATTGCTAATCCAAGGAAAATGAAGCGCACTTTATGAAGATCTCCTTCGGGCGAAGTAGCCTCTTACAACGTTAACATCTCACAATCAATAGTAGAACAGAAAGAAAGGAATTACACATTGTTGTCTGAACTACTGAAATCAGAGCTATATTTATAACTCTATTCCGGGGGCTTGGAAGGGTTCCGGATGTCTAGAGTGGGATAGAATTCTATCCCCGATACATCGGTCAATGTCCACGTCGAACATGATAAAAATCAGGTTTTGGGCACCCGAAAGGGTTCCGGGTGCTCGAACCCTTAAAGTCAATAGGGTTGACTTTTTCAGTCCAGGCCCTCTGCTTCGGTTTTGCTCGCCTCGGTCCGAGTCTTCCGCTTTGGCTCCGATCGCTTGGGTGATTTGGCTATCCGGAATAGGGCTCATCCGAACCCAGTTTCCGGCCTTCTCGAGCAGTCTTCTGCTCCGGCTTCTCGTCCCTCGGAAATGTCGCACGCTTCCTTCTCGTCTGCCAGTGTACTCTTCCACAGCACCTCGTCCCTCGAACACACCGAGCTCGTTGACTCTCTCCTATGTCATCCTTCTCGCTAGCTGCGTCTCTCGCTCGACTTCTTGTGCTCCTAAGTTCCTACACACTTAGACACAAGACATTAAACAACAACAGGACCTAACCTAACTTGGTTGATCACATCAAAACAACCACGGGGTTCAACAATCTCCCCCTTTTTTATGTGAATCAACCCAAGTTAAGTTAGGGTAAAATAAAACATGAAATTAAAGACATGAAATAAATATTCAAGTTTTAAGACTTTAGATATGCAATAGATTGAAAATATATCTCCCCCTTAAACTTAACTTCTAATTCTCCCCCTTTGATCATATTAAAAATAGGAGCAAGCTTAAAATAAATTTAAAAGAAAGTCTAGTTGGTACAAAATTCAATTAATTATGAGAACAATTAATCAAAGTCATTTAACAATAGAGATAAAATTTGCATGAGAAAATAAAGGTAAAAAATTTGAAGCTTAAATAAATTTTTAAGTTAAAAAAATTAAGTTAAATTAATTATTAAACTAAAATTTTAACTTAAATTAAGTTAAAATAAAATTTAAATAGTCGTGTAGAAAAACTGGCAGTGGATGAAGGAGAACTACAACCGGAGGGTGATCCCGAGTTCCTTCCAAGTCGATGATCTGGTGTGGAAAAGAATAAACCCGGTCACCGATGTCACCAAACTCGAAGTCCATGGGTGAGACCTTACAAGGTCATGCAAAAGCTCTTCTCAGGAGCCTACTACTTGTAGGATGAAGATGGAAGACAGCTCGAGAGACCTTGGAGCATGAACCACCTGCAACCCTATAGGAGCGGGGTGAGAGGTGTGTGAGTAAATACATATGTACTTGTGTAAGTGTATGACTTGTGGATGCAGGAAAAGAATGAATAAAAATCTCAAGTGTTCAAGACTCTTGTGTCGATTGGCCAAATTAAAAGTTGAGTGGAGACTTTAAACCCTGGACTTCACCAATGGTCGAGCAGCGACCTTAAACACTTGTCTATGTCAATAGTCGAGTGACGACCTTAAACTCTTGTCTACGTCAACAGTCGAGTGGTGACCTTAAACTCTTGTCTACGTTAACGATTGAGCAGCGATCTTAAACTCTTATCTACATCAATGGTCAAGCGGCGAACTTAAACCCTGGTCTACGCCAACGGTAAAGCGACAACCTTAAACCCTGGTCTTCACCAACAGTCGAGTGCTGACCTTAAACCCTGATCTTCACCAACGGTCGAGCGGCGACCTTAAACCTTGCATGGTCTTCACCAATGGTCGAGCGGCAACCTTAAATCTTGGTCTTCACTAATGGTCGAACGACGACCTTAAACCCTAGTCTTCACCAACGGTCGAGCGGCGACCTTAAACCCTATTCTCCACCAACGTTCGAGTAGAAATCTTAAACACTGGTCTCCACCAATGGTCGAGCGACAACCTTAAACCCTGGTCTTCACCAACTTTCGAGCGACAACCTTAAACCCTGGTCTTCACCAACGGTCGAGTGACAACCTTAAACCCTGATGATCGAGCGATGACTTTAAACCCTAGTCTTTACTGACGGTCGAGCGGCGACCTTAAACCCTGGTCTTCACCAATGGTCGAGCGGTGACCTTAAACCTTGGTCTTCACCAATAGTCGAGTAGCGACCTTAAACTCAAGTTGACAAATCAACAGCTGAGTGGTGGCTATAACTCAAGTCTATAGTGACTTATATACGAGCGGTCTATCTTAAACTAAATCTACGTCAAGAGCGGCCGATCGATGAATATCTGAGCCGAGAATAAGGCTGGTCGGGATGCATGCTTCTTTGAGAAGCAATAGTTTCTCTTGAAAAGGTCACTAGGTAGTGTTGAAGTGATCGCTCGGACATCCCAGATACTAGTTAAGTCATCGATCGGTAGGCTATGGAGCCACACTTAGAATTTTTTTCATAAAATGGTAAATGATCATAGTCCCACTCGAGCCTGAATGACAATGCAAGAATAAACAAGTGCCAAATCAAACAAGCCAAGAAATGTTAAACAATGACGTTGGACGATGCTTAATTAGACATACTCAAATTAATAAAGGTACACCAAACGGGCGAACTTGCATTAACACTTAAAAAAATTTACAAGATATCGAGGGGCAGTACAAAAAAGAGGCAAACTTTGCAAGAGGTGGGCTCACTCGAGGTAGTCCAACACATGGTCGGGCAGCGACTCTATCAACCTATCCTGACTGATGACCTTGTTGGTCAGAGCGGTTGGGATGTAACCGTCATCCTTAAGCTGGTTGAACAATCCGTCAATGGCCAGATTGAAGACACGGAGTGCTCGGTCAATGAGCCGATCATTGAAAGGGTCTGAGCAGAGGTAATCCCGCTTCATCTCCTCGAACTGGCTTGACACGGTGCCTTGATAAACCTCCAAAACCATTCAAGAGGCCTCCAGTTCGACTTTCATGGAAGCCAGAGTGGCATCCTTAGCGTCCAACTTTTCCTGCATTGCTGCCTTCTCGACCACCCATCTCTCCCTCTCGGTGTTCAGTGTCGCCTCCGTCTCTTTCAGACTCTGAGCTAGGACCTGAGCTTATTTGTTCTTGATCACTAAATCCTCAATGGCTTGGAGTTTCTTGGTGTTGGATAGTGGATCTTCACTTCGAAGGAGGTGGTCTTTTTATTAAGCCTGGCTAGCTGCGTAGCTTGCTCGGTACTTTTGCCCTTCTCTGCCTCCAGCAGCTCGACGCTCTTTTAAAAATCGACCTTCAGTTGAGCTGCCTCAATAATCAGTTGCTCCACGTGTGCCTTTGAAGCTGCTGATTGGTCGCTTAGAGGGCGCAGCTGCAGGACTTCGTGCTCCTAATAAGCGAGCCTATGGCACATGGCTAGGCTCTCTACCCAGAACTACAACAATAGGGAAATTGTAAAGGCCAAGCGGATAAAAAGAAGTAAGTACCGAGGCAGTATACATACCCCAGTGGACATTTGGGTGTGACTGTTAGCGAGCACCCATAGAGAGATGACCGCTGCACGAACCTGGACATTGACCCATATATGTGCGAGCGACCCTTGGAACCTTATCTGGTGCTCGGGGGTGTAGGACGCCACATCGTCCACACTGCGCTACTCATCGGTCAGCAAATAGATAATCGCCGTTATTTACCACTGGCCGCTCAGGCCCGAGGGTTCTGAGGTTGCCTTGCTCGTAGATCGAGACATAGGGACCGGTCGGATACTTGAGACTTGGGTTGTCGACGAAGATGGAGGTGGCATGAAGGCAACTGGCGATGCACAGATGGTCGCTTGCGGTAGCCCGGACAAGGATGGTGTCCTGTCGAATGAAAGGGATGTGTGAAGCACCACCTCCGCTTGTTCAGGAGGAGCGGGCGTAGATGTCTCTCTCTACTCAGAGGATGGTCTCAAACCACCTCGTGCTGAAGTCTGCATGGTGAAAGTAGCGGAACGGGAGGATGCTTCGGCGCAGCGTCTCTTACGTTGTCGCAGGGGTTTGCCGGAAGTGGCTGACTCCAAAGCCACCGTGATTGGAAGCATAGACGGCCTTTCCGGAGGAAGGTCCACTGTAGTAGCCGCTCCACTAGCAGTCGTTTAGCTAGCTCCCCCTCCGCTCCCCAGTGCTTGTGTTCCCTCCTCGTCGCTGAACGAATCCTCGTGGGAGCCGACCAGCTGCTGACTGTGACTCTCCAACACAGCCACGGCCATAGCGTTAATCTCTATGTCTGCTAGCTTGCACTTGTCGGCCAGACGTGTGCTCGCAACATGATTTAAGCTGCAAAAGAGGAGGAAAAATCAATTAGATTCAAAGATTAGGGAAAGAAAGAGCATACCTAAGCTGAACGGAAGCTTCATGTGGATTGGGCTTAAGCCGAACACGTAAAGGAAGCCCTCCAGCAGTAGCTTATGAATGTGGTACTTCTGATCGGCCAAGCTTGAATCTACCTGGAGATAGTCCAATCGGCTTTTGTACTTCCTGAGCAATGGTGGGCTCATCACTTCCAGCTGCCAACCGGTCGAAAAGTTTGGCCGCTCAGGAAAGTGAACAAAGAAGTAGTGGTCCCTTCAATGCTTATTGGAGGATGACATTTTGTCAAAGAAGACAAAACTCACTAGGGCTTGGAACAAAAAGGTCCTCGACTCAGACAGTTTTGGATAATAAAAGTAATAGAAGAGCCGAGGAGTCAAAGGAATATCGTGCAGGCGGAACATAACTATGACCACGCACAGCAGCCTAAAGGAGTTTGACACTAATTGATTGAGAGAAATATGGAAGTATTTATAGACCGTAGAAAAAAAAGGGTGAACAGGGAACCGTAGACCGGTGGTGAACTAATCCTTAAAAAAACATAAAAACCATGGTGGTAGTTCATGTGGTCGGTCGAAGGTAGAAGGAATATCAATTTGGTAGCTGAAAGGAAATTGGTAGGCAAATTTCAGACTTTCAACGTTGTCCCTGCCGAACATGGACTCGATGGAAGTATACCAAAGCCTAGCGACGGGGGCGAGGGGTTGTGAGGAACTGGCTATTGAAAACGGGGTCAAGGAAGAACAATGAACAAATTCAAATGAGAAAAGGTGAAGAAGCTTACAGGAAAGATCGCCTGAGAAGAATAAGTGAAATGTCGCGGAGAAAGATTGAAGATGAAAGCGTGAGGAAGGAAGAAGACGGTGACGCAAGTGAGATTTATAAACCTCATGGTCGATTGACCTGAACCGTCCGATCCAGGGTTATGAAAAACTAGGAGAAGATCCAACCGTTGAATTTGAAAAAGCACATGTCACGTTGTTAGCGAATATCCACTTGTCACATCAAATGTGCGGCGACAAAAAGTGGGACACATGGCATTCAGCTAGCAGAAGACATTAATGCAACTTAATTAAAAGGTATGGCTGAGTGCTCGACCATAATGATCAGAGATTTACATTATCTTCAAGAAATTTTGATAACGTCAGGACGCTTAGCCTACGGAGGGCAAGGAAAGGAGAAAATTCGCCAAGTGTTATCGTTCATCATCCCGACTGGGCATAGATAACAGAGTGGCACATAGCCGAACAGTCGAGGCACCATCTACTTAGGGAGACATGATCCAGACGACAGCTAAGGGCCCAGCCTAAAAAAAGGAAGCTAAACGGCGAAGACGTTTGTGCCGATCAGAAATGGGGGAGCATATGTAGGGTATGATCGGCCGTGTAAGACACTGGGATGCTACTTGTCCAGTCAGTCAGACCTGCAGCCTCCTTCAACTAGACTTGAGGGGGAGGCTTGTGTAATGTGGCGATATAGAGAGGCCCTCTTGGAACGGGGCCAACTACCAAGGTGGAGGTCAAAGTCAAGGTGGTCAACGCCAAGGTGTCAAAGGGCCGAACAGAGGACAATTGCAAAGGTTGGTCAGGGCATTCAATGCCCGACCGGTGGGAGGCATGTCCAAGCGTACCACTCGTCTAGCTCGAGATAATATGATAAAATATTTCGATATTCAGTGTGGAGCAGCAGGATGCTGAGAAGACCAGATGGCTTGTCTAAATGGGAGTGGGCATGTTACTACATAGTCACGGTAGGGAAGAGCAACTGAAGCTGACAAAGCGGAGGTGTCCCTGTCGAGCGGCTACCCTGCTCGGCCAAGCAGGGGGACCGGGCCATGGACGGAGCAGAGGAGTCCCGAATGAGTGGCTACCCTGCTCGGTCAAGTAATGGGACCATGGTCGTAACCCTCAATATCCTTCTAGGAGATAGTGTCGCTGACACGAGGCATAGTCGACAGACCGATCGTATAGTGGAAGTTTCTACTGTCTTGTCATGGATATGCATGCTCTGTTAAAGTATAGTTTCAGAAGTACTTTCCTAATAGATCCCTTCATAGGATATATTGGAGAATGTGCCCAAGCCTCGAGGAGTGTGCACGTCGTTCACCAGGGCTCTATTAAAGGGGGGGGGGGTTCATCATCGACGGAGGTACGCGAGATTCATTATTTATGCTAGAATATTGTTGCTCCACTTTCTTCCACTATTCTGGTAACTGACTTGAGTGTCGGAGGGCCAACGTCGGGGACCTCTTCCCTGGTTCAGCACTGACGTTACTTGTTTTACAGAGCAGAGTGAGGTCTACAGCTAGTTAGTGAAGCCACCACATCCCAGGTTTCCACTATCCCGCTTTCCGACTGAATCATGTAGTTAATTAAGTTTGGATTAATAATAAATTTATTAATTTTTGGTTAATAGTTAATGTTAATTTTTGGAAATTTTAATTAAGAATTATTTACTTATTGTACTGATTCGATTAATTAGATTAGAGTTAATTAAATTAAGATATATTAATTATTAAATTGTAGATTGACTTAAATTTGGTTTAGATAAGCTTTATTTACTTAAATTAATTTTTAATTCAAATTTTATTAAGTTAAAGTTTTAATTTAATTAATTTTAAGGTTTAATTAAATTAATATTAAAACTTTAAAATAATTTAAAAAGGTTAATTAATTTAAAAGGTTTGATTAATTTTCAAAATGCTTAATTGATTTTTTTTTCAAAGTTTGATTAATTAAAAATATTATCAAGGTTTTTAATTAAAGATAGATTAAATTTACATAAACATTTAATTCATTTAAATTAAGATTAAGTTAAGTTTAAGTCAAGTTTTGATTAAATTTCAAAGTAGATTAAGTTTAATTTAAAGTGAGTTAGAGTAAAGTTACGGTTAAATTAAGTTAAGGTATTAATTAATGTTAAATTAATGTTAATTAAATTAATATTAACCTAACTTCAAAATTAAGGTTAGATTATTAATTAAGTTAAATTTATATTTTAATTAACTTGAGTTGGATTTACTTTAACTTTTTAATTATATTAAGGTTTATTAAATTCATTTTTTTGTCAACGTTATTCTTAAATTAAATTTTCAATTAGTTTTTAATTAAAGTTCAATTAAATTTGCTAATGTTTATGTTGCTAATTATAGTTAAATTTTAATTAAAGTTTTTAATTTCCGTTAACTAAATTTTTATTTGTTATTAGTTATTTATGAAAAAATTTATAAAAGAAAAATTAATTTCTTAAAAGATTAATTTTAAAAGATTTTTTCAATGATTTTAAAAATATTTTTTAAAATTATTTCAAAAAGAATTTTTAAAATAGTTTTCAAAATTATTTTAAAAAAACAAAAAGGATTTAGAAAATGCTTTTTAAAATAATTTTTAAAAGATTTTAAAAATATTTTTAAAATAATTTTGAAATAATTTATAAAATATTTTTAAAATAATTTTGAAATAATTTATAAAATATTTTTAAATGATTTTTTAAATATTTTTAAAAGAATTTTTAAAAGATTTTAAAAATAATTTTAAAAAGATTTTAAAAATAAAATAAATAATTTTTAAAAGACTTTTGAAATAATATTTAAAATATTTTTAAATGAATTTTTTTAATACTTTTAAAAATATTTTTAAATTACTTTAAAATGTTTTTAAAATATTATAAAAATAATTTTTCAATAATTTATAAATGGGTTAAATAATTTTTAAAATAATTTTTAATATATTTTTAAAATAATTTTTAAAAGGAATTTTAAAAGGATTTTTAAAAGAATTTAAATAATTTTGAAAAGTTTTTGAAAAGAATTTTTAAAATGATTTTTAAAAGATTTTTAAATTAATTTTTAATAAATATTTAAATTAATTTTAAAATGTTTTTTAAATAATTTTTTTTTAATATTTTTAAAATAATTTAAAATAAATTAAAATAATTTTTTAAAATAATTTAAAATATTTATTTTTATAGATTTTAAAAGATTTTTAAAATTACTTTTATAAGTATTTTAAAATAATTTTTTATAAAAGTTTTAATGTAATATGTTAGTTAGCTTTATGTTTAATTCAATATTAATTTAAAGTTCTAATTTAATTTTTAAAGTTTAATTGGATTAATATTTATGGTTTAAAATTGAATTAAATTTATATTCAAAGCATTTAATTAATATTTATAATTTAAATAATAATAATTTAATTAGCAAATTAAGTTAGTTTAATTTGAAAATATCTTTATTCATCTGAACTGATTTATTTTTTCAACGGAGGGTTTTATATAATTTTGTGAGATGATTAATTTTAAAATTTTATTTTGAAGTTAGTTTGATCTTTGAGTTAGATTTATGTTCAACCATCAGTCAATTAAATATGTATTTTAAAAATCAGCTTCCAGACTGTGGCGAGTCATAGGGGCTTTCTTGAATATCGGAGCAACGATCACTTCTAAATAAAGTTTTTTTTAAGAAATTGGACATTTAATTTTCCTATTGATAAACCTTGGTCTAACTAATCTACGATGTGACAAGATAGCTTCAGTTAGTTCTACTTAGCTAAGTAGACAAAGTAGGGTATGTATTACCCTACTTAACTCCCTACATTAAACTTCCCCAAGGTACTATCATCCCCCCACTCTAGTACTAGTTGGACAAAAGCCAAGTTATCTTTTTGATCTAATCCTAATTATCGAGACGGGTAAGCTATATTTTTGAGGTGCCAACTAATTTGGAGTCTCCCCTAAATCATAAATTTTGTTTGGTTAAGTTTAATTAAACTTTGTTAATATTTAATTAATATTTTAATTAATTATAGTTTAAGTTCAATTTATGTTTTTAATTTTGAATTAATTGAGTTGGTTAAAATATCTTTCTTTAAAAAAGTGTACTTAATATTTAAATTTTCTTTTAATTTTGAATTTATTAAATTATTTGAGTTATCTTTGTTCAAAAGATTATATTTAATATTTAAATTTTTATTAATTTTAAATTTTAAATTAGTTAAATTATTTAAATTATCTTTATTTAAGGGTTTATCTTTAATGTTTAACTTTTTATTAATTTTTAATTTTGAATATGTTAGATTGTCTTGTTTAAGATGTTATCTTTAATATTTAATTTCAAATTTATTAGATTTAATTTTAATTTTATCAAAGTGTTTAATTTTATCCTTATGCTTTCTTTGTCTTTTAAGTTTATATTATTAGTTGAATTTATTATATTAGTTTTATCTATATTATTATCTTTATGATTTAAATTTTTATTTATTAAATTATATTTGTTTTAGATAGAAACTTCTAAATTTACATTATCTAGATTATTAAATATTTTATTAAGGTATTTATTAATTTTAGCTAGATCTATTTTGTCATTTTTATGTTTTAAATTCAAATTTATCTTAATGTTTGAATTAATAAAATTATTAATTATTTCTAAATTTTTATTTAATTTTAAAATTTTAAAATTAATTAATTTATTTGAATTGATTTGGTCAATGTTCTATTTGACCAAGTCAAGGTTGATGCCAATTTGATTATGATCTTGATTGACTTAATCAAAATCTAGATTATTATGCACAATACTAGGAGTAATTTCATAATTATCTAAATTATCAGGTAGATTATTTAAATCACTATTGATAGGGGTATTTTAATAAATTATACTAACCTTATGCGCAACTCCTGTTACGCCCCAGGGGAGTCCCTGCCCGAAGAAATTTTGGTAGCATCTCCCCTGTATGGGTGACAATCTGAAACTTTTTACATTGCCCTCAGGGCCACATATACCTCGGCCAACATGGCCGGAACAATAACAATAATAAAATATAGCACACAAGCATCCACGCGGTTTAATAGTAAACAAACTAAAACAATGATAAGG
>JBBMJZ010413095.1:3717441-3729390 GCA_037833815.1 Zingiber zerumbet
AAATTAAAAGAGAGAAATCCTAGTGAGTGAAGCCGGGTGAAAAGTCCTACTGAATGAAGCAATACAAAGGGAAATCCTGGTGAGTGAAACCAAGTGGCGAAAAGTCTTGGTGAGTGAAATCAAGCATGTAGAAATCCACGTGGGTCAAGGCTGATCAGACATCTATGTTTAGAAGTCCAAGTGGGTCATAGATGACTGGACACTTAGCACAAGACGGTAAATCCAAGTGGGTTAAGGTTAACCGAATACTTAGCACGGAGAGAAAAGTCTAAGTGGGTCAAAGGATTGACTAGCCACTTAGTGACGAAGTCCTAGCAGGCTAAGGTTAATCAGATGCTAGGTATGAGAAAGTACCAACAGATCACGATTGACTAGATATTGGGCGTGGGAACCCTAGACTTGAGTAAAGAAAGTTAGTATTGCTCTGCGCCAATTGATTAGTTGGGTAGTGTTTTTGATGAGAGGAGCTCAATCGATCAGTTGATCGATTGTGGGTAAATCGCAAGAGCACAGTGTGCTCCCTAATCGATCAACTGATCGATTGGGATACTCTAATCGATCATTTGATCTATTGAAGTTGGTTTTCTCGCCATGACGCGAGGCAGCTGAAATCGATTGGTCAATTGATTTTGGGGTCTTCTATGATAGCATAGAAGACATCTGGATCGATCAATTAATCGATCCAGATACCCCAATCAATCAGTTGATCAATTGAGATATGACCGTTACGCAGGTTGTGAGCATTGGATAGCTGGGATTGACTGGATCTTATGTGGCAATCACTTGGGGAGTAAGCTCAATTGGTTAGAAGCCTTAAATCACGAAGTATAAAGGCGATAACAAGGTTCAAACGCAACAACTCTTCACTGATTCTTCTCCAACACTCACCACCAGTTCTTGAAGATTCTTGGAACAAAGTTTTGCTATATTTTTAACCATCAAGAGGCCCTTTCAAACAAAAAGAGAGCAAGCTAGAGCTTATTGTTGTAAAATTTGTAAGATTTTATTTGTATTAGCTTCTCCTTTTCTTTTTGTTGTATGTGAGATTGTACGAGGTTTCTGCACCTCCGGATTATTCCGAGAAGGAGTTGTTTTGATAGTGGAGAGTAGACCCAACCCCGGGTCGGGTCCATAACCAGATCAACGGGTTGGTTGCCCGTTGACCCTGTTTGCCAGGTCGAATTGGAAGTGACCCAGCAAGTTGCCGACTGGTTGGGATTCCTTAAGTGCAAAACTAGTGGACCACCGATTAATCGCTGTTCGGCCCACCAGTTCAACCAGATTTTTTTTTATTTTTCGCCCCTTGGAACCCCCGTGGTTCCTAATCATTGGAACCTCTGCGGTTCCTGGTCATTAGAACCATCGGTTCCTAGCCATTGAGGGAAGGGTGGGGGATTTTTTTGGATATTTTTTCAACGGTTATGATCACTTGACCATTTTTTTTATCAACTACTATGATTTAGTGTTCGTTACTATCCAAACTCTATAAATAGAGAAATCGTTTCATCATTTTCACACACATATGCTCTACTCTTAATCTCAATTTCATATTATATATACGTTTTCATCTTCATTTCTACGCACTTTCATTTCCAATTTTCAATAATAATGGAAGGAGACCATGGAGGTGCATCATCTCGAGCTTGGAAGGAAAAGGAAATAGTGAATCCGTGGGAGGAGGATCCCAACATTCAATCTATCGATGATGAGATCGAGCATCTTCTGAATCAGACACTCAAAATACAAGAAAGTACCGATGCAATTACTTCTAAGGTTTGGGAAATTCCTCCTCTAAAGTATTTTATTTTCACTAAACAATTTGAGAAGGTCACTTTTTCGTCGGGAGAAATGCGTGTAAAATGTAAACACTGCAATGCTTCCTACAAATTCTAAGCCGACGGTAACTATGGGTCATTGAAACAACATATATAAATGAAGCACCTGACAGAATATAGACTTGACTATTCTCAAACATAATTATCAAGATTTTTTTTAACTGACAGTAGTACTGATTTTGATTTATTTTTATATTCAGATACTAAATTAAGAAAATTATTAGCTAAATTTGTTTCCATAGAACATCTTTCTTTTAGTTTTGGATTTAAATGTACAGTTGAAGATTTTTGTAAAGAATCTCTTAATCTATGTGCTAAACGTATTTCTAGAACTACACTTACTTGTACAATTAAAAAATTAGTAAAACAAGGAAAAATGAATTTAGTAAATTAGATAATAAAGTTTCTTTATATTCTGATATTTAGAGTGATCATTGGCAAACACATTCGTATATGGGTGTAACTTGCCATTGGATCGATAACTCTTGGAACATTCAAAAAAGATTATTAGCTTATAAAGTTTTTGATGAATCACATAATACTCATAGCATCTCATAATTATTATGTTTAATTTTAGAAGAATATGAATTAACTCATAAAATATTTTCAATATCATTAGATAATGCTAGTTCCAATAATACTTGTATAGATGATATAAAATTTATTTGTCAACTTATTATTGGTGGTTTATTTTTCATATTCGTTGTGTATGCCATATTTTAAATTTATGTGTTCAAGATGGATTAAAAATTTTAAAAAATTATATTAAACCAATTAGAATTGTAATTTCTTATTTTATGGTCTCATCCATCTATAATAAAAATAATTGGGTAGGTTTTATAAAACTAATGGAATGAGACCTAAAAATTTTCCACGTGATGTACCAGCACGTTGGAATTTAACATACCAATTATTACAATATTCATTTCAATATAAAGAATTATTATGTTCATTTTTTGCACAAGATAACAATACTAATATATATTTATTTTCACAACAATGAAATATTTGTAGTAGTATTAGTGAAATTTTAAAAGTATTTAATAATACAACTGAACAACTTTTCGATATTTATTATCCCACTGCTCAATTAGTTTTAATTTTTTTTTCTAATATAGTATTAGTTTTAAATGAATATATTAATAAAGAATCTTTATCTTCTTGCATCTTAGCTATGAAAACTAAATGAGGAAAATATTTTATTTTATTCCTGAAATTTATTTAATTGCATTTGCTTTAGATCTTATATTTAAATTAGAAGTTCTATAATAAATGTTAACTTTATATTATGATGCTTTAATTTCAATTAAAGATTATTCTTCTCCTGATCAAGTTAATATTATATATAATGTTATAATTTTTTTTATGGTATTTATAGTCAATATTATGTAAAATATGGAACACAAATTAATATTTTTGAAATACAACAAACTACTAGTAGTAATTTAAAATTTATAAAAGCACATCATTTATTAAAAGAATGGATGAAATGCCCATGAGAATCCTCAAGTTCCACATAGAAACTTAAGAATTATTTTACTACTTCTTTTGATTTTAATAAAACAGATAGCAAAAATTTTGATATCTTAAAATGGTGGTCATGGAAGGCTCAAAGATTTCCCGTCCTCTCCGTGATCGCCAAAGAAATTTTAGCTTGTCCAGTGTCAAATGTTACTATAGAGTAGACGTTCAGTGCTGGTGGCAACATATTAGATGAACGACGATCAACTTTATCTCCCAATTCATTGGAAGCTCAAGCATTACTGGATGATTAGACCAGAGTCGAGAAAAGAATCCAAGGAATGCAACTTTCAAATGACAAAGTGGAAGATTTTTATACTGAAGGAACGAATACAACATGAACAGGAAATGGAAGTGAGTGACAATATAAAAGGGTAAAAATATTTTTAAAAGAACTACGTGGCTTTGATTCCCCTATATCCTAAGGGGATATGTAAGCAACTTAAAAAAGTACAATCCCTTTTTTAAAATAATTTTAAATTTATTTTAATATAATAATTTTGAACTGTGGTGAACCGTGGCAAACCATGAACCAAACCATGAATCAGCGGTTTTGAATAGTGAACCATAACCATCTTGGGCGGTTAAGGGTAAGGGTAGACCTGCTAGGAACCGTGAAACCAGCAATTCCAAACCGTCGAATTAGGGGTTTCGAACCATCGAATCAGCGGTTTCGAACCATCAAACCATTGATTCTGAACCGTTAAACCATCGGTTCTGAATCGTGGTCAGGTCTAGTGGAAAGTGTGCTCGAGTGTGGATCCTTAGATTAGTCACTTCATTTTAAGGTGGATACCAAGTAAATTCTAGTGTTAGCATTGATAGAGCTTTGCTTCATATTTTTTTTGCAAATCATCATCAACAAAGCGAGACGAGCTATTCACCCCCTCTAGCTCCCGGAGTGTGCCAACAAGAGGGCTAGGATCCCTTACGGGGTCCTCTCTCCTTGAGTTAGGTGAGGATGTTGTCCATACTATTGCAGAAGCACCCCATGAATAGACCCCCTAAGTGAATCAGCCGTGTCTCACTCTCTACTATCCAATGGCAACCAAGTGGTCGAGCGGCGAGGAGGCCGCTAAGAGCATGCCCTTCAAAGCATTAGCCAAGGGCCTCATATTGGGGGGAGTTGATAACACACCAAGCTGTTGGTGTTTGGCCAATGATTCAACCAAATTTTGGAAGATCATCAAGAAATACGAACCCGGGTGGCTGAATTGGAGGCCCAATTAGTCTAAGCCCCTTCTGTGCAGATCATATCCGTGCTTCGAGTGGAAGCGTCTATAGAATTGGTGGAGATTGTCCGCCTGAAGAAGCTACAAGCTGACCCAGACACAATGCAGGTAGAGATCACCGACTACAGAGGGTTTTTGTGGACAAGAGAAGTGATCAACTCTAGGCTATACACAACCTAGAGTTGCGGAAGAAGGAGGTGGACTCCATCAAGGCTGAAATAAAAAATTAAAGTTAGGAGAGAGGAAACAACAGAAGGAGGTGGAAAAGTTGAAGAAGACAATAAAGGCTCAAAAGTTTGAGCTAGAGGCGGGCAAGGTGGAGGTGAGAACCACCAAGGGTGAGTTGGAGGCTAGCTAAAAATAAGGCAAGTTGCTTAATGAAGAGCTAAAAACTACCCGGGAGGAAACCAAATCAACTAAGACTCTGGCAGAGGTCCAGATGCAAGAACTGGAGTTGACTTATGCTGAAGTGGAGGCGGCCAAGATTGAGGTAGAAGCCCGAGGAGTCTCCTACTTTGAACTGCAAGTAACCCTAGATGCTCAAAGAGGCTAGCTGGAGAGTAAGATGGTGGAGCTCTAAGAGTATCAAGGTGGGGAGAACAAGTGATGGGTCGTCAAGAAGGCAGAATTCCTTTAATCGAAGGAATTTTATGATATGATTAATTCCCACTTTGTCCCTATGATTTGATGCAAAATGGACAACACCATTCAACAACTGTTGGAGAACGGACACCTCCCTACTAATGCACCACCCCCTGTATTAGCTTATCCAGATTCATCAACAACATTCCCAAGGAGGACATAACAAAAAAGGATAAGGCAATATGATATGCACTGGACCCTTGTGTGAAGGGGAGGTTGCTACCGAAGATGAAAAAATCTTGACCCCGACTATGTTCACGTCAGAGGAGTTTGAGCTCTGAAAATGACAAGTACAAGACGATTAGAATCTAATAAAAAAATACTTATTTATTGATAGAATCAACAAACAAACCATAATGCCAAAAGGATAATTTAAGAATATTGAATCAGTTTGAGATGAATAAGGCTTTAAGTGGTTGGCGCTCAATGAGTGATCAAGCTTTTTGTCGATGGCTTCTTCCAAATAGGATACCCTAGAAACATTCTTATAGATCACACGGAAGGGTCCCCCATTGTGGTTCTAATTTGTTAACATCTCAAACTGGCTTGACCTTCTTCCAAACCAGCTCTCTAATTTGAAAAACATGAGAAATGATGCATTTTGTTGTACCCGAGTGCATCCGTTGCGGATATGCAATGAGTCGGGCAACCGCCTTTTCTCGGGTTTCTGTGATCGGGTTGAAGTCTAAGAGTCATTGTTCAGAATTGTTTGGTTCATAAATGTTTCCTCAAATGGATTCTTTCCTAATTTCTACTGGGATAATTTCCTCCCCTTTGTAAATAAGATGGAAAGGAGTCATTCCCATGCTTTCCCGATGCGTGGTTATGTAAGCCCATACAATATTTTGCAACTTGTCCACCCAACTATCTTTGACATGGTCTAGTTTGATTTTGAGCCCATGAACTATTTCTTGATTGACCATCTTAGTTTGTCCATTGCTTTACGAGTAGGCTACTGATGTGAAGATTTGCTAGATTTCAAATCTTTCACACCACTCCTTTACTCGATAGCTTTGAAATTATCTGTCATTATCTGAGACGAGCTTGTGAGGGATGCAATATCGATTGACAATATTCTTCCATATAAACTTTACGACTGTATCTTCAACTATTCAGCTAGGGCTTTTACCTCGACCCATTTAGAAAAATAGTTGATAATAATCAGGAGAAAATTCTTCTATTGAGGTTCAATCGGGAAGGGACCCATAATATTCATACACCATTGGTCAAAGAGGGTTGATACAGTGGGTGTCTTCAAGAATTCTATCGGGTGGTGAGAGAGGTTCTAGTATATTTGGCAATGAGTGTCGATTGCGATAAATCAGACAATATTTGCCTGCATTATCGATCAGAAATACCTAACTAGCAATGCCTAATGTGATTTTCCAAGAGACCTTAATAAATGGCCTCCGCACTTTATTAATTTTCATTTTAACCCTCCTTATTGTAAAATTGTAAAATGACATTTTGCCTTTCTTAATAAAACATAACACTATCTTTGTAGGATCAATAATGTCAATAGAGGGGGGGAGTGAATATCAACTGTTCTTTTTTCTTACACTTTAGTTCGTTCTATCAAAGTTATTGGTATATAGCGGAATATAATAGACAGAATAATAAGAAAGATATATAAGACTTACTTGGTTCTCAATCTCCTAGGGTCAGTACGTTGAAGGCCTATGTACTCAAGCGCAACTTCACTAGTGGTCTCCTTTCCGGAGGCAGAGAAACTCATCTTATAGTTTATTAAGTATAAGAATAAAAGAATTATAAAATAAATACAACTTGCAATAATAAAAGTACAAACAAGCACTTTGCTGAGGCGATCTGGAACTCATGAGCGCAATGCACCCTCCCTAGAGCTTCCCCGGTCGTAGAGCTTCGTGGCATAACTTTCCTTTTAAGCACACGGTGTATGAGTAGTAGTATAATGGATGTCTTTGAAGCTCTAATTGAAGTCCCTTTTATAAAGTACTTCCGGGTGCTTGGACCAGCCCCAAGGCGCCTAATCTCGACCTCATCTGATCTAAATTCACTGCACGTTATCCTTTGTCAATCAGATTTTGGTCCAGGCGCCTAGAAGATTCGTGGGCACCTGGAGCCTGGATCTGCCCAGTCCAGGCTTTCATGATGGTTGCCTTCTATTTGCTCCCCTAATCTTGCTTCCAACTCCAAGTTCTTGCAAGACAAGTATATAACAATAAACAAATAACCTAAGCCTTAATCTTGTAAGTTTACTTACCCTACTAGTCTTATCTTTTACTTGGAGGTACTTTCTCCAAGTCTACCACTTAAATGTCAATCCCTTAGGATTAAGTCATACTCTGTAAGTCTACTTAACCTACTAAGTTTCCCTTTTGCTTGGAGGTATCTCCTCCAAGTCTACCATCTAATAGTCAATCCCTTAGGAGTAAGTAGCTTCATGTTTGGAGTTCACTCCTCCAAGACTTCCTATTACCTAGGGTCATCTCTCCTTGAGATTTTCCATTGCTTAGCTTCACTCACTAAGATTTTCATCGCCTAGCTTCACTCATTAGGGTCTGACTTCACTCATCAGGACTTCCATCACCTAGCTTTACTCACTAGGACTTCTCTTTGCTAGTCATCCAGTTCTGACTAGACTTCTCTCTTCCAAATATCAAGTCTAGTTTAGATCAACCCTTGGTCAAATTGACCAGACTTAAGTACATTATCAAATATCAAAAATCTGGAAGTTGATTGCACCAATAGTCTTTTCTCCTATAGAATACAATATTTTTTAATTTTTAGATTAATTATTGATAAAGAAATTAACAAATTATCTTTTGTCAAATTCATTGATCATGTCTGGGAATGTCAATGAACGAATGAACGAACCACCAGTGAGTTAGCGGGGATGCTAACTTGGTTGTCAATCGCCCAACAACAACGAGGATTAGCGGGTAGATTTGTTGGAGCTTGGATAAAAGAATGAAAGAAAGAGGGTTAGAATGATGACAAAGAGGTTCCTCAGCACAGCCACTCCGACGTTCAAGTAAGTTTTTGGTGGAGGAACAAGAAACAGAATGAAAAGGTGTTTAGGGTTTTTGATGCATGTGTGTGCGTACCTTTATCCGTATTGGGGATTACCTTTTATAGGATGATGATTGGCATTTTCCCCATGTCACAAGATTCATACTGTTATATTTTTCTTGAAATAATTCGAGATTTGTGTGATTATTATACTTTTCTTAAAATAATCCAAGATTTATGCGATTGTTATCCTTTTCCTAAAATAATCTAAGATTCTATGTCAAGGTATCAAGAAGACGAGTGCCTAAAGAGATGGGTTTCAAAGAGTATGGGAAACACAGAGTTGGGGTGCCAAGGAGTCGAGGGCACCATGGAGTCTGGGATGCCAAGGAGTCAAGGGCGCTAAGGAGTCAGAGTGCTAAGGAGTCGAGGTTGTCAGGAAAACAAAGCCGACTCAATTTTGTCTTGGCCTAAACCTCCACCTCAACATGACCACTAACCTCCCTTATCCACGTGGTGCTTTTTTATTACCCCCAGATCATTTATGATTGAAAAAAGCATCTCTTTTTCTTCAATAATAGAGCTTAGCAATAAATCTCAAGTCTTATTATTATTCCTCATGATAAAAAAAATCAAAATGTAAAATATCAAAGAAATAATAAAAGATCAAGATTTAAATCTCAAATGAGATGAATATTTTAGAAGTTAGCTTCTGAGTGTATGTAAATTATGTTCCAGATTTATTTTATAAGGGCTTCCACATTGATGGAATTTGTTAGGTGTTATAACTCTTAATTGGTGTTAAAGCCAATATGAGTGGATGTTATAACACCCATAAAATACCACATCACTGAACGTGTTCAATTATTTGAACGTGTTTAAAATCTTTTTATGAGAGGGTGTGAGAGTGGGCACAAGGTTGACCCACCCCACATGGGTTCAAAGGGAGGGCCACATGGGTGCCCTCCCATGTTTTTTTAATTAATTTTTTTTTAAAATTTAAAATTTAAAACCAACTTAACAACATGAAATTGATGGTATTTTATTATCAAACTATTTTTAATGAGGTTAAAATAAAAAAAATAAATGGCTAGTAAATAGCTAGTCAATGGCTATTTTAATAAAAATAATAATCAATTTTTCATCTATAAATACTAATCACTAACATAACTTATTTTATTCACTCAAACACATGAATCCCTCTAAAAATCTTCTCTCAACTATTTTCATTATCTCAATTTTATTTTGAATATTTATTTCTATAATCATATTTTCCTCCAAATTAGATGAAAATAATCAGAGATTTTTTAGAATTTTGTGAATTATCAAAAATTACGGGAAGAAAATGATTCCTTTTAAAATTCATAATTTCTACTAAATTATCCATATTTTTTATATCCACCAAATTATTCACATATATAATTCATACCCACAAAATAATCCATATGATCCATATCCACCAAATTATCTATATAATCCATATCTATAAAATTATCCATCTAATTCACATACAATTGGTGTGCCTTTTAGATCTTTGACATAAAATAAACCGTTTACTCTGACTTTTTTTTTTCTGGAGGCTTAACTATCTGATTGTGAATCCCCAATTGAATTCGTAAATTTGGAGGAGGATTCTTGTGTTGTGGGTAGAATAAAGCAGTTAACATGGAGTAAGGTTGAAGATGAGATTTTAACGAGATCGTTTGTCACTATCAACAATGATCCAATCATCGACAATGATCAGAAAGTGGATGCTTTCTAGGGACATGTTGCAAGCTACTACAATGAGAATCGTCCTCCAAGTACACCAAGCAGAATTGCAAGTGTCATACAACTACACTGTCACACTACCATACAAAAAAGGTATATCGCTTTAACATATATTATAATAGTGTTTATAATGTGTATCATAACGACCACAATGATGAGAATATATGGCGTCTTGTGCATGAAAAATATCACGAGGAAAATAATGACATTGTATTTAATCTCGAGCATGTATGGAGAATCGTAAAAGACCGTCTAATGTTTACTCCATGGTTCGTTGATCACCTTGTTAGCATGAAGAAGGCAAGGACCTCAGACTCGGGGGTAAGCAATACCTCATCTAACCAAGATACAAGTCTACATGTAGACCTTAATGAAGAAGAAACTTGTCTGGGTTAAAAGGTAGCAAAAAGAAAGGGAAAAAGCAAAATGAAATTAGACATTGAAGGTATGACAATAAATTTGGACAATATGTTTGTAAAGTTTACTGAGTATACATGCATAAACATGGTTGAAATTGAAATAAAATAAAAATAACTCGAAGTTGAGGAGATGAAAGCAAAAGCTACTGAGATTATAGCAAAAGTTGTCTTAGCAAAGTTTAACTAAAGGAATATATAATCCTTTCGAAGGGCACTTCGCAAATGACAGAGTAGTTTATCATCCGCGAATGCCTATGTCAAGAGATTGGAGGAGATGAAATATGCAATTTTCGTTTATTGAAATTTTTAATTATTATACTTTTTAATTATAATGTAATTTTTTATTATTGTACTTTTAAATTAATGTACAATTCTTGGTCAATTAATATAGCTATTACAATATAGTTGTTGAAATATAGTCGTTGGTAATAAATAAATAAATAGACACCTTGTGCTCTACAATTCATTTTCTCCAAAATATCTCAATATTTAAGTAGCATCAGCTCTAACTCGACAAGTAAAAATGAAGTCTAAGTTAAAGTTGTTGACGAAGGTTATGATCCAGGGAATGAGCTAATGTCATTGATACTTTAACAAAGCCGACAAATAGTTGAAGCACATCAAAGTAATAACGAGATGCGGTGAAGAAGAAGGTTCATCTAAAGAAATCGTAAAGTCGGACATGTGAGACTCTTTAATGATTATTTCTCCACAAACCCAGTCTATCTAGATCAAATATTTCGAAGACGATTTTGCATCCAAAAATAATTATTTTATTGCATAGTGAATGCACTTGAGAGTCGTTCATCATATTTTTAGCAGAGGAATGATGCTGCAAGAAGAAAAAAGCTTGTCACCACTAAAAAATGCACATATGCGTTTCACCAATTAGCTTATGGAGTCCTAGCCGACCATCTTGATGAGTACCTATGCATGAGTGAACAACCCCCATCGACTATCTTTTCAAGTTATGTCGTTATGTGATTAAACTATTTGGTGATCGATACTTGAGAGCCGAATACTGATGATTTTCAATGTCTTCTTCAAATCCATGATGAAAGCCATGACTTCCTTGGAATGTTGGGCAACCTGGATTACATTCATTAGGAATGGGAAAATTATTCAGTTGCTTGGAAAGACCAGTTTACAAGAGGTCATGAATCAGCAACAATCGTGCTTGAAGCGGTTACGTCTCAAGACTTGTGAACATGGCATGCATTTTTTGGTGTCGTGGGTTCGCGTAATGATATTAATGTGCTGTAATATTCAGCATAGACTACTTTCGTAAAGGTTTTTTCTTGTCGGGAAGATCCTAAGAGGAGGTTGTTTAAGGAAAGACAAGAGGCTAAAAGAAAAGATGTTAAACGAGCATTTGAGGCGCTACAAGTTCGATGCTGCACAACATGATTGTTGAATATGAGGGGGTCATGTGACAAATTGGTACAATGATGAATGTGACAAACCTGTTGGATCGAAAAGAATTTAGATATCTCCACAATGACATGATATTGTCCACTTTGGGCCTAAGCCCTCATGGTT